>WNWK01005355.1:0-122431 GCA_009830355.1 Cherax destructor
GGTCTTACTTACAACTATGTTAGGAAAATGCACCATCACAACACAGTGCTGACCGCCAAGCACCGCCTTGATGCATTTTACCTAAATTACATTAAACAACCTTAATTCCTAAGAATTAACTGTGTACATAAGTAAAATTGAGGAATGCCATTTAGTAACATAACACAAGTGCTGAGTATCACGACTATTGTTTCCCCATCTATATCGATATGTCAGTAATGTTTTACTTATTAAATTCTATGTAGAAAGAAAGATCACATTATCACCCCATCTCACAGCAGTCTTTAGTAAACAAAACTATTCCCATGACACCTCTGCGAGAATCGGGAGAGCACAGGAGAGGAAAAAACCGGGTGAATAGTCACACAAATTTTGTTGGCGGGACTGCGGCCATAAACACTGGAGTCATCACCGAAGACCCTCAAAAGGTGGACCTACCAGGTGGCACCTACATGTCATTCCAAGGACCCTGGAGTCACCCCTGTGGTGATCTAAAAATTAAAAAGAGTCCTGGAGAAGCAAAACATCTTGGATCATGCGACATGACCCAAAAGTGGGGCATCACCGCCAGTCCCACATTCACCCAAAACTTTAGGTCCAACGGCCCTATACCAACATAAAACACAGGTGAGGGTGTACCAGCCAACACCAAAAAAAAAATGGAGCATACCTTACCTGGGCATGGCACCTGATGTGACTACCCCCAAAGCACACAATAGGAAATTCTGATACCTCCAACTCTCTCAACCTGCCCTTCTCCTTTGGGTGGTCCAACGTTCCATCTACTCGCTACTGCAAATCACTGCAAAACAAGAACAGGTAAGTGATCTATGCAGTACATCATGTACATTATTTACACACAAAACACTGGATCAGCAACCACATTCTCCATTCCTTCACGTAATGATTCACCAGATTTAGAAGTTGGAAAACAAGGCCCATCTAGTGAGTCTCTGATGGTGGTTCCTCATTAAGTGAAGAAAATGTACTGGATTGTGGTCACTACAGACCATAACAGGATGCAGAGACCCTATTACATATACAGAAAAAAAGTTGCACTTCCAGAACAAAAGCCAGAGCCTTTGTTTCTGTGGTAGCATAGCTCCTCTCGTGACTGTTAAGTGCCGCAGAGAAATAGCCAACTGGTATTAATTGGCCTGCTCTATCCTGCAACAAGACTGCCCCAACCCCAGTATTGTTTTGCAAACCCCAGGGTGAGTAAACCATGTTTACAAATAAAAGATCTTGCGGGTTACTGTCACAAAAATTTGATGCCTATAGACATTTAAGTTACAAACATGGGTGTGTCCTTGGCACACAGGGTCATGGGAATCAAATGACCCTCCCACAGTTCATTCACACATTTTGCATTTACTGTAGTTCATCAAGAGGAAAGAATTCAACCTTATTTCTTAAATGTACATGGCAGCAGTCATTGCACATGTTCAAGGTATCACCTAGTGTGAGACCCGTAAAAGACAATGTCCACTGGCTCTCACTGGGTACAAACACAATCTCTAGAAATAAACACTTCACTTCCTTCATATAACTTTTTTCATGCCAGCTTATGCCATGCCAGGCCTGCTGACTTTGCTCAATTACCCAAACTTCTACTTCATGGGGGTTAACCTGGCCCCCATTTTCAGCATCCCAAAACTCCTTCACAACGGTCCACCATGGATGAGCCACTGCTACAACCCTTCTTTTTGGGAGATCCAAACCTTCCACAATCTTGTACACTTTCCTGTTTACATCATCTTCATCAGGGACTTTATCCACCATCATTTTGAAGCCCCACACTGTTCCATCGTAGCCTTCCCAGGACTCGGCTCCAATGACAATCCCATCTCTCCAGATTCCAGAAATATGTAGCACCACCTCATGGTTCCACGTCATCTTGGGCAGGCTGGTGCATTAGTGCCCCTGACCACATCCGAGCCAAACAGTCTCTGAAACTGAGAAAAAAAACTGAGGGAAAAGCAACACCATCCTCACCTAGCCCATGACTTAATGATTCCAGGGTGCTTCCCCACACAGTAATGAAAATGAGAGGAATACCCTCATCCCAGTCCTTCTGATACTGAGTAAAACAAACGTGCATCGTCCTGAGAGACTGGTAAACCACTGTACTTTTCTTTGACTCTCAGAGTGATAGACATTGGCAACCTTACCCTTAAGTTGGTCTCTCCAAACTACATGACGTTTATAACATTTGACTTCTGGTTGGCTTGTATATTACAAACTCAGGTTCTCAAGGCCTGTTAACCTGGTCATAAAAGGTAGCTTGGAACCAAATAAACACAGTAGAAAACTCTGAAATTTATTTTCCTTCAAGTATACGTACTGCATTTTTAAAACTATCCCAACTCTCTTCAACCCCCCACTACTCATACTTGCACTAGCCCACCTTTCTGCCAATAGTTGCTGATATCTCACCCTAACTTCCTCCTCCCTTAGTTTATACACTTTTACCTCTCTCTACTTGCTGTTGCCATTTTCTTTGTCCCATCTACCTTTTACTCTAACTGTAGCTACAACCAAATAATGATCCGATATATCCGTTGCCCCTCTATAAACATGTACATCCTGAAGCCTACCCATCAACCTTTTATCCACCAATACATAATCCAACAAACTACTTTCCTTACGTGCTATATCATACCTTGTATATTTATTTATCCTCTTTTTCATAAAATATGTATTACTTATTACCAAACCTCTTTCTACACATAGTTCAATTAATGGTTCCCATTTACATTTACCCTGGCACCCCAAATTTACCTACTACTCCCTCCACAACATTTTTACCCACTTTAGCATTAAGATCCCCAACCACAATTACTCTCTCACTTGGTTCAAAACTCCCCACACACTCACTCAACATTTCCCAAAATCTCTCTCTCTCTCCTCTACACTTCTCTCTTCTCCAGGTGCATAAACACTTACTATAACCCACTTTTCACATCCAACCTTTATTTTACTCCACATAATCCTTGAATTTATACATTTATATTCCCTCTTTACCTGCCATAACTGATTATTCAACATTATTGCCACTCCTTCTTTAGTTCTAACTCTATTTGAAACCCCTGACCTAATCCCATTTATTTCTCCCCACTGAAACTCCTACCCCCTTCAGCTTTGTCTCACTTAAAGCCAGGACATCCAGCTTCTTTTCATTCATGACATCTACAATCATCTCTTTCTTATCATTCGCACAACATCCACGCACATTCAAACATCCCACTTTGACGGTTTTCGTCTTTTTCTTTTTAGTAAGCTATACAGGAAAAGGGGTTACTAGCCCATTGTTCCCGGCATTTTTGTTGACTTTTACAACACGCATGGCTTACGGAGGAAAGATTCTTATTCCACTTCCCCATGGATATGAAAGGAAAAGGAATAAGAACAAGAACTATTAAGATAAAATCGAAGAAAACTCAGATGAGTGTGTATACATAAACATGTACATGTTTGCGTAGCGTGACCTAAGTGTAAGTAGAAGTAGCAAGACGTACCTGAAATCTTGTATGTTTATGAGACAGAAAAAAGACACCAGCAATCCTACCATCATGTAAAACAAATACAGGCTTTCGTTTTACACTCACTTGGCAGGACTGTAGTACCTCCCTGGGTGGTTGCTGACTAACTACCTATTTACACTATATACACTATATACACTCACTAAATATTTACCCATCTCTCTCTCGTGGCTGAAACACCTAAAACCCAATACTACAGTGGACCCCTGGATTATGTCATTACTATTTCGTTCCAGAATGCTGTTCAAGTGCCGTTACCAAACTAATTTCTTCCCATAAGGAATAATGTGAATTAGATTAGTCCTTTTAGACCCCCAAAAATACACTTACAAAAGCACTTACAAAAATACACTTACATAATTGTTCGAGTTTGGAGCATAACGTAAACTGGGGGTCCACTGTACATGAAGAGTTGGCAGGCTGGAGTCACACAAAATAAACAAACCCTGGGTGTGTGGGGTAGCGCCCGAGGACACCATGCCATACACTACCCTACTCTTCTGCCGAGAACATGTTATCCAAATTCACCAGCTCTCACTCAACCAACTGAGCCCTGACCACGTCAGAGCCCCAGAGAACCTACTGGTAAGCATTAAAGTAGCCTATTGCGTGGATTTTTTAACCAGAGGAGTACAAAACTTAGCTAAAATATGCAGCATTGGGCCCGCATCTTCCATGCTGCTACTCGCTCCACGTGACCCCTCCCGCAAACCAACCATGCTTACCTGCCAGCCAAAACACAGTTGGAAAATATATCCCGCAAGATTCCTTTACATTTACAGTCTAAAGTACTTTACAGTACCCCAAATGCACAGTATGAATTATAAAATTAAACTTTACAATTATAACATCATTCATTCTATTATGGCACACTTCTCCACTATATATTACAGTGCAATGCAGAATCCTGCATAACAACCATCATCTTACAATTCTGTATTAACATCAACACAAGAACTACTACCATTCACCTTGGCCCGGTAGGGCTACACTAAACTTTTTCATGCATTTTGAGAAGTTCCACCAACCAGAATATACAAGATGGTAAAAATTTTTTGGTACAAGCATTTTACCTACGTGTATTGTTATTTTATTAATGTACACCTACTACATCCAACCACAATGTTAAGGTACAGAAAACTTTATTACTGCATTTTTAATTAATAAGGAACATAACTTATGTTAATTAAAACTACTGTATAAAAATACAAGCAAAATGGTATGGACTTTATCAGAATCACCAGCAAAAAATTGATGCAGTAATTTTACTTGCCACCCCACCATTTGTCGTCCCTATAGCCACTAATAACAATTGCAATTGCTATCTAGAAAACAAAATAAGGGCAGTGGTAATAAGTTGGTTTATGGTAGAATATCAGATGTGCATAGTTTTACTGCAAGCATTACTCAAGCTTTTTTACTCTTATTTATATAATGGTTGTAATATAAAGTACTATGCCATGTTGAGTATGTGTTATGTTAATTTCAAACCTGTTCAACACAGTTCTGTCAACCACAAGGGTGGACACTCTCAACTGATCGTCAGGAGCCCAAATTTTTTGTCTCAGTGCTGACAGACATAGATGCTAATCGACACTACTGTGCTGTTCTCTCTTTTAATGAAGCTGTTTCCATCACCCCGAGTAAACCTACTGACGAGGTAAGCATGCAGGTTATTTAGTTTACAGATTTAGTAAAAGTACAGCATGTGATCTCCCTGTGATGGTCTTTTGTCTATAATTACTCACAGATCCCTCGTGTTTGATGCTTTTTTTAAAATTCTACATGTGGCTTGTTGGCCCTTATCTACATTAAATTCCATTATTTGTCAATTTCTCTTGTTTATTAGTCTGTAGTGGTTTGCAGTAATGATTATTATTTTGTATAGGATTTATGTGCCATCTGTAAACATGTTAAAACCATTTCTAACATTACAATTATCATGGCAGGTACTGACACTTTTGGGTACTCATGAGGACGTTTCTATTTGGTCTTATGACTTTTGGCATTTATCTGTATTACTATGACATCTTTAGGTATAGCAATATGGCAGGTTGGAAGGAGGGGCAGCTGCCAGCTTCAGGGAGTCCCAAAAGTCTGGAAAATATGGTGAACTTACCCATCATTATATGTTCCCATAAACTCAAGAGATCCTCAGCCCATGGGAAAAGAGTGCATTCAAATTCATTAAGGAGCCTGGCAAAAGACTTGTCAGGGCAACTAAGGATCACAGGGCAACTAGTTTTCTGTTCCAACAGCTCAGTGTTGCAGTTCAGAGGGGTAATGACTGTTGTAGCTGTATGTAATGTATCCCTCAAACCTCATGTATTGTATCTATACCACTGAGCTACAAGGCTTACAATAGAAAGATTTCAGACTGCACTGTGAGAGGTCTGCATCCACCAACTGTGATCATACTGTCCCTTCTCACAGCCCCATAAGCTTTTATAGTACATCTGTTCTCATACCCCTCAAGGCTATTTAATTTGTGAACTCTTCAAGATAAGTTAAACGACTGTCAGGGGATGAATAGCCTGATCACACAGTGTATGAAAACTAATACTAATGAATATAACAGATTGTTATAGATGAAAGTATAAATTAATCATGGAATATGGTTTATGATTAATATTAAAAATTAATTTAGGAAATGAGTGATGGTGAATGTCGTCTTTCAACAAACAAACCGGCCACATCCCACCGAGGCAGGGTGGCCCAAAAAGAAAAACAAAAGTTTCTCTCTTTTAACTTTAGTGATGTATACAGGAGAAGGGGTTGCTAGCCCCTTGCTCCCGGCATGTTAGTCACCTCTAACGACACGCATGGCTTAGGGAGGAAGAATTCTGTTCCACTTTCCCATGGTGAATGTACAGTAGACCCCCAGTGTTCGTGATTAATTCATTCCAGAATGCTGTTCAAGTGCCGTTTCCAAATGAATTTGTTCCCATAAGGAATAATGTAAATTAGCTTAGTCCTTTTAGACCCCCAAAAATACATTTAAAAAAGCACTTACAAAAATACACTTACATAATTGTTCGAGTTTGGAGCATAACGAACACTGGGGGTCCACTGTATATGTATATATTTCTTCCTTGGGTCACTCAGCCTTGGTGGGTGGAAATGGCCAGTATTAAAAAAATTGAGTATAAATATAAACAGTTTGTAATTACAAGAGCAAAGATATTCTGAAATTATTTGCAGTATTCACATTGTGCAAAATTTTCACTAGTATTGGTTAACCCTTTGACTGTCGCAACCTCCAATCCTGAGTGCTCTCCTGTTGTCGCAAAATATTCGGAAAAAAAAAAAATTCTTATCAAAATGTTAAGGTTATTTTTCTGGTTGTTTTTATCCTAAAATTTTTTTTTTTGCGATCAATACTTACCGAGATATGGAGGCGTAAAGTTGGCAGAAAATGAGCTGCGTATGGCAACAGTGGCTCATGCCACTCACCGGTACACTTATATTTACTCCCATTCGAAGGTTTCTTGTATTTTCCAATACTTTTTTTTCCAAGTAACTTATAAGAACATAAGAAAGAAGGAACACTGCAGCAGGCCTACTGGCCCATGCGAGGCAGGTCTAAGTCTCCCACCGGCTTAAGCCAATGCCCCGACCCAGCCAGGTCAGGTTACATTCACTTAAGGAAGGAGCACGGCATCTGACCTAGTAGCACAAGCTAGTCAGGACCAACTCACACCCACCCGCACCCACTCATATATTTATTTTTAAAACTACACAACGTTTTAGCCTCTATAACTGTATTCAGGAGTTTGTTCCACTCATCGACAACTCTATTACCAAACCAATGCTTTCCTATATCCTTCCTGAATCTGAATTTATCCAACTTAAAGCCATTGCTGCGAGTCCTGTGAATACTAGATATTTTTAGCACGCTATTTACATCACCTTTATTTATTCCTGTTTTCCATTTATACACCTCAATCATATCCCCCCTAATTCTACGCCTTTCTAGAGAGTGCAGACTCAGGGCCCTCAGTCTATCCTCATAGGCAAGATTTCTGATACATGGGATCAACTTAGTCATCCTCCTTTGTACGTTTTCCAGAGCATTTATATCCATTCTGTAATACGGTGACCAGAACTGTGCAGCATAATCTAGATGAGGCCTAACCAAGGATATATAGAGTTGAAGAATAACCTGAGGACTCCTATTATTTATACTTCTTGATATGAAGCCAAGGATTCTGTTCGCTTTATTGCGAACACTTATGCACTGCTGTCTTGGTTTTAGATTACTGCTAACCAGAACTCCTAAATACTTTTTGCAATCAGTAGTATTAAGATCTACATTATTTAATTTATATGTGGTATGGTTATTGTCCTGTCCAATATTTAGAACTTTGCATTGATCTATATTAAACTGCATCTGCCACTTCTCCGACCACTGCATCAGTCTATTCAAATCATCCTGGAGTGCTCTAATGTCCTCATTTGAATGAATTGGACGGCCTATTTTGGTGTCATTGGCAAACTTGCTTATGTCGCTATTTATTCCCTCATCTATGTCGTTTATGTAGATTGTGAACAACAAGGGGCCCAATACTGACCCCTGTGGAACAACGCTTGTGACGCTTCCCCACTCTGATTTCTCCCCATTTATGCAAACTCTCTGCTGCCTATTTGTCAACCATGCCTCTATCCAGGAAAAAATTTCTCCTATTCCGTGTGCCTTAATTTTCCTCAATAGTCTCTGATGTGGGACTCTATGAAAAGCCTTACTGAAGTCCATTTACACAATATCATATTCATTACCATGATCTACCTCCTTAAATACCTTAGTGAAAAAATTATTAAATTTGTAAGGCAGGAGCGCCCTTTTTTAAGTACAGTAGTGTGGAGAGAGTGGGTGTAGGTGGGTAGGTGCTGGTACAGTAGTGTGGAGAGTGTGGTGGTACAGTAAGAGTGGTAGTGTAATAAAGTACAGTGGACCCCCGAGTTTCGTAAACCCCGGAAATCGTACATTTAGTAAGTATAATATTGTAAGTGCTTGTGGAAAAGTATTTTTGGGGGTCTGAAATAGACTAACCTACGTGACATTTTTCCTTAAGGGAGTAAATTCGTTCGGTAATGGCACTTGAGCAGACTTCAGGAGTGAAGTTTTTACGAAACTCGGGGGTCCACTGTACCTGGATAGTGTGGTGGTACAGTAAGAGTGGTAGTGTAATAAAGTACCTGGAGAGTGTGGTGGTGGCCTGATCGCTAAAGCTCTCACTTTACACGGCGAGGGTCTGCGTTCGATTCCCAGCTCGGGTAGAAACATTGGGCGTGTTTCTTTACACCGGTTGTCTGTTCACCCATCAGTAAAATGGGTACCTGGGAGTTAGTCGACTGATGTGGGTCGCATCCTGGGACAAGGACCTAATTTGCCCGAAATGCTCTGCATAACAAGGGACTTTCTATATAGTAGTATGTCATTGATGTCAGCTAGGCCTGTATACCTTGTACATGTACTTGTAGTAAATAAAGATATTATTATTATAGTGTAATAAAGTACCTGGAGAATGTGGTGGTACAATAAGAGTGGTAGTGTAATAAAGTACCTGGAGAGTGTGGTGGTACAGTAAGAGTGTAATAAAGTACCTGGAGAGTGTGGTGGTACAGTAAGAGTGGTAGTGTAATAAAGTACCTGGAGAGTGTGGTGGTACAGTAAGAGTGGTAGTGTAATAAAGTACCTGGAGAGTGTGGTGGTAAAGTAAGAGTGTAATAAAGTACCTGGAGAGTGTGGTGGTACAGTAAGAGTGTAATAAAGTACCTGGAGAGTGTGGTGGTACAGTAAGAGTGTAATAAAGTACCTGGAGAGTGTGGGCGTGGGTGGGTGGTGGTTGGTGCTGGAGAACGTGGAGATACAGTTGACCATCTTGTAAAGTTATCCTGGAGTAGCGGAGGTCATCTTGGTCTTGCTGGACACCCAACACCAGGCCAGCCTTCACCAGCCTCTTGACACTCACTCATCCCACCAAGATCATCAACAGTTAGTTTAATGTATGTAGCCTGTGAGACCTAAGTAAGGTGCTGTGTACATATATAAACTCGTTGTATGCAACACAATAATTGCACAAACATTATTATCATTATATTGTTTACAAAACTTGTTTACATAAACCAACAATGCAAAAAAAAAATTTTATTGCTATTTTTTTTTTTTTTTTTTTCACAACAAGTCGGCCGTCTACCACCGAGGCAGGGTGACCCAAAAAGAAAGAAAATCCCCAAAAAGAAAATACTTTCATCATCATTCAACACTTTCACCACACTCATACATAATCACTGTCTTTGCAGAGGTGCTCAGATACGACAGCTGAGAATAGTCCCTCCCAGCTGTCACTATCCCAAACCTCTCCTTTAAAGTGCAGGCATTGTACTTCCCATTTCCAGGACTCAAGTCCAACTAAATCAATTAACTGGTTTCCCTGAATCCCTTCACAAAATGTTACCCTGCTCACACTAACAGCTCGTCAGGTCCCAAAAACCATTAGTCTCCATTCATGCTATTCTATAATATATATACACATATATAATGACTGGACACTTTCCATCAACTTCCCTTAGCACTTGTGTGTGTGTGTGTGTGTGTTAGTTAGTTACCATTTTGTCCTAGGCACATGTCGATTTGACACTAGGCCTGTTGTGTGTGTGTGCGTGTGCGCACTCACCTAGTTGTACTCACCTAGTTGTGGTTGCAGGGGTCGAGTCATAGCTCCTGGCCCCGCCTCTTCACTGGCCGCTACTGGGTCACTCCCTGCGCCATGAGCTTTATCATACCTCTTCTTAAAGCTATGTATGGAGCCTGCCTCCACTACATCACTTCCTAAACTATTCCACTTCCCGACCACTCTGTGACTGAAAAAATACTTCCTAACATCTCTGTGATTAGTCTGAGTCTTCAACTTCCAACTGTGTCCCCTTGTTGCTGTGTCCCATCTCTGGAACATTCTGTCTCTATCCACTTTGTCAATTCCCCTCAGTATCTTATATGTTATCATGTCCCCCCTATCCCTCCTGTCCTCCAGTGTCGTCAGGTCGATTTCCCTTAACCTCTCCTCGTAGGACATACCCCTTAGCTCCGGGACTAGTCTTGTTGCAAACCTTTGCACTTTCTCGAGCTTCTTCACGTGCTTGGCTAGGTGTGGGTTCCAAACTGGTGCTGCGTACTCCAGTATGGGCCTAACGTACACAGTGTACAGGGTCCTGAACGATTCTTTATTAAGATGTCGGAATGCTGTTCTTAGGTTTGCTAGGCGCCCATATGCTGCAGCAGTTATTTGGTTGATGTGCGCCTCAGGAGATGTACCTGGTGTTATACTCACCCCAAAGTCTTTTTCTTTGATTGAGGTTTGCAGTCTCTGGCCCCCTAGGCTGTACTCCGTCTGCGGTCTTCTTTGCCCTTCCCCAATCTTCATGACTTTGCACTTGGTGGGGTTGAACTCCAGGAGCCAATTGCTGGACCAGGCTTGCAGCCTGTCCAGATCCCTTTGTAGTTCTGCCTGGTCCTCGTCCGACTGAATTCTTCTCATCAGCTTCACATCATCTGCAAACAGGGACACTTCGGAGTCTATTCCTTCCATCATGTCATTCACAAATACCAGAAACAGCACTGGTCCCAGGACTGACCCCTGTGGAATCCCGCTCGTCACCGGCGCCCACTCTGACACCTCACCACGTACCGTGACTCGCTGCTGTCTTCCTGACAGGTATTCCCTGATCCATTGTAGTGCCTTCCCTGTTACCCTTGCCTGGTCCTCCAACTTTTGCAATAATCTCTTGTGTGGAACTGTGTCAAACGCCTTCTTACAGTCCAAGAATATGCAATCTACCCACCCCTCTCTCTCTTGTCTTATTGCTGTCACCCTGTCATAGAACTCCAGTAGGTTTGTGACACAGGATTTCCCGTCCCTGAAACCGTGCTGGCCATCGTTGATAAGCTCATTCCTTTCTAGGTGCTCCACCACTCTTCTCCTGACTATCTTCTCCATGACCTTGCATGCTATACATGTCAGTGACACTGGTCTGTAGTTTAGTGATACGTTCCTGTCTCCTTTTTTAAAAATTGGAACTACATTTGCTGTCTTCCATACCTCGGGTAGTTGCCCTGCTTCGATAGATGTGTTGAAGATCATTGTTAGGGGTACACATAGCTCCTCTGCACCCTCTCTCAGGACCCATGGAGAGATGTTATCCGGCCCCATCGCCTTTGAGGTATCTAGCTCGCTTAGTAGCCTCTTCACTTCCTCCTCAGTTGTGTGTATTGTGTCAAGCACCTGATGGTGTACCCTACCTCTTCTCCTTTCTGGAGGCCCCTCTATCTCCTCTGTGAACACCTCTTTGAATCTCATGTTGAGCTCCGCACACACTTCACGGTCATTTCTTGTGACCTCCCCTCCTACCTTCCTCAGCCTGATCACCTGATCCTTGACTGTTGTTGTTCTCCTGATGTGGCTGTACAGCAGCTTTGGATCAGATTTGGCTTTCGCTGCTATGTCATTCTCGTACTGTCTTTGGGCCTCCCTTCTGATCTGTGCATATTCATTTCTGGCTCTGCGACTGATCTCCTTATTCTCCGGGGTTCTATGCCTTCTGTACCTCTTCCATTCCCTTGTACACTTGGTTTTGTCTTCCCTGCACCTTTGGGTGAACCATGGGCTCATCCTGTCTTTTTCGCTTCTCCTGTTACCCTTGGGTATAAACCTCTCCTCAGCTTCCTTGCAAATTGTTGTCACATATTCCATCATCGCATCTACTGACTACTGTGTGTGTGTGTGTGTGGGGGGGGACATCTAAATTTGCTGAGTCAGGGTAAGGCAGCTGTCAAAATGACATATTATACCATTACTCACCACCCTCACTGCTGTCAACCTGTCAACACAAAAGGGGTTGCAAGTCTTTTTCCCCACACCCTCCTTCCTAGCTTCCTTTCTTCATTCCTTCCTTCCTTTCTTACTTATTTCCTTCCTTCCTTCATCTCATTTCTTCCTTCCTTCCTCTCATCTCTTCCTTCCTGCCTTCCTTTCTTCCTTTTTTTCTTCCTTTCTTACTTCTTTTGTTCCTTCCTTCCTCTCATCTCTCCTTCCTTTCTTTCTTCCTTTCTTCTTTCCTTTCCTCCTTCCTTCCTCTCATCTCTCCTTCCTTTCTTTCTTCCTTTCTTCTTTCCTTTCCTCCTTCCTATCCTCCTTCTTTCCTTCCTTCCTCTCATCTCTTCCTTCCTTACTTTCTTTCTTCCTTCCTTCTGGTATCCTGGGCATTGCTTTCGGTCACAAACTCCTCAAAACCATGAAATTCATCTTCAGAGACACTTCCATCTGTGTTAGAGCTATCACTGCGGAAGAGAAGAGTCCCAGATTCGCCTGGGACTCATGTATTTCTTACCGCTAGGCATGCTGAACATGAACTACTGAAATGGCTTTCCCACAATGCACCACTGGCTGCCCGATTTTTTTTATACTGCGCACACTGACCACACAGACCCATTCTCTCACATGTGGGCCTACCAGCTTTCTCCCACTTGATTTGAGGCTGCTAGAATTTATGAGTATTAACATGTCCGAAACAGTGGCTCGTAAGTACGTATATATATGACCGAAACAGTCAAAGGGTTAATGGTTTAATTATATTTATTTACATATTATTCAATCAGTAGTTTTGTTCATGCATATCAATTTGTGTTCCTCATTACAAATTGTGCAGTACACAGAATATATATAGTGGACCCCTGAGTTTCGGTCATAATTCATTTCAGAAGGCTGTTCAAGTTCCATTATCGAATGAATTTGTTCCCTTAAGGGAAAATGTAAATTAGATTAGTCTTTTCAGACCCCAAAAATGCACATACAAAAGCACTTACAATATTAAACTTACATACAGTGGTACCCCGACTTACGATATTTTTTCATTCCAGAATGCTGTTCAAGTGCCATTACCAAACGAATTTATCTCCATAAGAAATGATGTAAAATAGACTAGTCCTTTTAGACCCCCAAAATTACACTTACAAAAGCATTTAAAAAAATCAACTTACATAAAAGGGTGTGTTTGGGGACCATCGTAAGTTGGGGTACCACTGTAATTGTTCGATTTCCGAGGTGACCGAAACTTGGGGGTCCATTGTATTTGTCAATATTTTTTTTATATCTTTTTCTTCTCTTTTTTAGTAAATGTGTACAGGAGAAGGGGTTACAAGCCCATTGCTCCCGGCATTTTAGTCGCCTCATACGACACGCATGGCTTACGGAGGAAAGATTCTTTTCCACTTCCCCATGGACAATAGAGAAAATAAAAAGAACAAGAGCTATTAAGAAAAAGAAGAAAAATCTAGATGTGTGTATGTATATATATGCATGTGCATGCCTGTGTAGTGTGACCTAAAGTGTAAGTAGAAGTAGCTAGATATACCTGTTAACCAGTGTGTTTGAGACAGAAAAAAGACACCAGCAATCCTACCATCATGTAAAACAGTTTCAGGTTTCTGTTTCACAGTCACCTGGCAGGACGGTAGTACCTCCCTGGGTGGTTGCTGTCTACCAACCTACTACCTACTATCTGTAGTGGAGGGAAGGCGGGGTAGGGGTTGGCCTAGGAAAGGTTGGAGGGAGGGGGTAAAGGAAGTTTTGTGTGCGAGGGGGCTTGGACTTCCAGCAAGCATGTGTGAGCGTATTTGATAGGAGTGAATGGAGACAAATGGTTTTTAATACTTGACGTTCTGTTGGAGTGTGAGCAAAGTAACATTTATGAAGGGATTCAGGGAAACCGGCAAGCCGGACTTGAGTCCTGGAGATGGGAAGTACAGTGTCTGCACTCTGAAGGAGGGGTGTTAATGTTGCAGTTTTATAACTGTAGTGTAAAGCACCCCTCTGGCAAGACAGTGATGGAGTGAATGATGATGAAAGTTTTTCTTTTTCGGGCCACCCTTCCTTGGTGGGAATCGGCCGATGTGTTAATAAAAAATATTTTTTTTTATATCTGTGCCATACTTCCATTACATCACATTTCTCACTGTTCTTTTCTTTGGCTCTTGATTCCTAGTTGTGTGTAGCACTGCTTGTTTCGTTTCAGTACAGTGGACCCCTGGTTATCGGCTGTAATTTGTTCCAGAAGGTCGGCCTAAAAGCGAAATGGCCGAAAAGCGAAATAATATTTCCCATACGAATTAATGTAAATACAATTAATCTGTTCCAGACACCCAAAAATATTAACAAAAAATACATTTTGTAAAGTTTAACTATAGTTTTATATACAGTAAACAATGAGAAATAAATATACAGTGGAACCCCGAATATCGGCCGTAATCCATTCCAGAAGGTCTGCCTAAATTTGAAGCGGCCTAAATTCGAAGCAGTATTTTCCGTAAGAAATAATGTAAATACAATTAATTCGTTCCAGACACCCAAAAATATTAACAAAAAATACTTTTTGTAAAGTTTAACTATAGTTTTACTTACACAAAACAATGACAATTACATATAAATGAACATTTAAATCATTATTACATGTACCTGTATTGAAGACTCTTGTTGGTGTATGGAAGACAGGGAGGAGGGGAGGGGGAGGAGGAGAGGTTATTGTTTGGAAGGGGAATCCCCCTCCATAATGACTTCAGGTATCAAGTCTCTCTTTGGGGTTACTTCCCTTCTTTGTCTTTTAAAGGCACTAGGACCAGCTTGAGAGTCACTGAACCCCTGTTGCACAAAAAACTGTCCAGAGAGCTGTGTTTCTGGCACCTCTTTAAGATTTGCTTGAAGTGGGCCAAGGTTTTGTCACTGAACATGTTGCAGATGGCTTGTTTCAGCTTGGTCAGAGTGATATTTTTCAGCAAAAGCTTGCACCCTACTCCACATTGCACAAATCTCCTTAATCTCAGCTTCCTTGATTTGTTCTTTCTTTGCCAGGATGGAAGTGATTGTTGATTTGGATTTCCCATAGATCCTGGCAAGTTTCAGCACCTGCACACCACTCTCATATTTTTCAATAACTTCTTTCTTAAATTCCATTGTGTTTCTCACTTTCTTTACCAAAGGAACTTTACTAGGAACTTTCTTTCGGCCCATGGTGGCTTATTTCACAGTCGTACTTAGTAAACAATCACAAAAAACAATGGATTTCAAGGAAATGTTTGGATGAATGCGCGGAGTATATGCTCATTCACTGACAGACACAGGGAGACTGACTCACCTATGTGCGGCATCCCGGCGGGCTGACGCGTCTAATACTGCCAATTTGTGAGGCACTGTCCGAAATACAGAGCAAAATTTCCGCTCAAAAACCGGCCTAAATACGCTGCAGCTAATATTCGGGGTTCCACTGTAAAGCACAAATTTTAATGATAAATGAACATTACATACCTTTATTGAAGACTTGTTGGTGTATTGAAGAAGGCAGGGGGAGAGAGGGAGTTGGGAATCCCCCCCCATAAGGACTTCAGGTATCAAAACCCTCTCTAGGGTTCCTTCCCTTCTTTGTCATTTACTGCGACACTGCATTCATTACATACCTTAAAATATTTGTAGTCTTAATATAGGGCGAGAGGTGAGTAGTATTTATTTGTAGGAAGTCAGTGAAGGCAGCTGTAATGTAGGTACACATAGTATGTAGCCCTTCCTGGGCTACACTACACAGCCTTATTATTACACTACACAGCCATATTATTACCATGTTCACTGGGTTTAATCATTTCTAACAACTACCTTTAGATGCCATCATAAACAGAGGTAGAAGTAATGAATAATTCATGTTGAGAATTGTAAACAAATGCGTATGAAGGGTGGTGACTGCACCAGACATCATATTCACAGTTTTCTCTAACGCTGAATCAGAGAAAATGTAATGTTTACCCTCCACCCTCCTCCTCCTTGATTCACTGATACTCACCACTCGATAACATATAAACATTGCATGTTTATATGCTATATGTTATGTAATGTGTTTCTTATATAATTTTGAAGAAAATATCATAGATTAATGAAAATGTCTATATTAACCTAAAATAAGACATTTAATGTGCTCAAGAGTGATTTATTACGCGTCCAATACGGCTGATAAGCGAAATAGCTGCCAATAACCAGAATAAAATTTAGGCCAAAAAACCGGGCGATAAGAGTGTTAGCCGATAGCCAGAACGGCCGATAACCTGGGCTCTACTGTATTTGAAGAAGCCTGCTACTTACATCTGTTAGCTTTGATTTTTAGTACCATTTGTATAGGAGTATGGTGGCCTGGATTTTTGCAGTTTGTGGTGTTATTTCAACCCTGTCATAAGAGGATGGGGAACTCCTTGTCTTATATTCAGAATTAAGGTCTTTGTTTATTTAGGAGGATGATGGCTTGGAGCTGGGCAGTGCAGGTGTGCGAGGCATGGGCCCACCAGTTCCTATCATCACCCATCACTCCATCATGTATGCACCAAAGTGCCTCGTCCTCATCTCCACCCTGGACTACTTTGAAACATTTAGAGTAAGTTAACCCTTTCACTGTCTAGACTCCTGAAAATATTGCACCTTGTCCACTTTTTTAAAAGAAATTATTTTGAAATGGTAGAGAATCTAGTGAATGTTGAAAGATATATACAGCCTCTCCTCACTTAGCGACATACTTGTTTACCGACGCCTTGGACTTATGACAGGCTCACTGACTAGTATTCATACCTAAATAATGTATATTAGAGCTGATTTCCTCTATTCTGTTTATTTCAATATACAGTACACTACTGTATAAACATTTAAAAATATACCAGAAATGTTATAAATGGTGCGAAGGTGACATTAAAACAATATCAAAGATGGTTGTCATAAACTCACTACCATTATAGTATGTTCCTCACTTAGCGACAAATTCGTTTAACGACATGGTCTCAGGAACGGAACTCCATCGTTAAGTTAGGAGAGGCTGTAATAGATTTAGGGAACCTAAATTGGTGTGGAATTTGAGGTTCAAAAAGATGCTTAATAAGAATTTCTGGAGGAAATAATGAAGCAGTATTTCTTTTGAGTCACCCTGCCTCGGTGTGAAAGGGCCGACATGTTAAAAAAAAAATGATAAATCAGTAGAATATTTGTAAGCAGAGATGGTCATTTTTACTGTAGTTTGTCCAGTAGAAAGGTTGGTAAGTTTTGTATTTATGCAAATGACAAGCCCTTATTTTACACAGAATGATCCATTGCTTTTATTTTCAGTATCATAATAGTGATAGCCAGTAGTTGTTATAAGACACAAGAACACAGAAAAACAGATCAAACTTTTGAAAACACTTCCTTTTATTTCTTTTTGATGGATCTCTGCATTTCTTGTTAACTTTGAAAGATTGAATGGAATCTCAAAAATAGTATTGTTAGACACAAACATGAAGGTAGTAGAAATGATTGAAAACCAAGTTTTTGCAGAACTTTTATTTATTATCTACAGTGCATTTACTTTATATATACTCTTCCATTGAGAATATAGCATAACACAAATAATCAAGGTCTTAGCGTTTAGCATGAAGAATATAATGCGGTATTTTGAAAAGGCATTGTTTCTTTATTTTACTAGTTATGTTTCAGGAACATCAGTGTCTCATTATATTTTTTTATATTGACAGAATTGTATGGGGATTGTGTACACTGTGTACATGGAAGGATTGGGGGTGAGCATGGAGACTCTTATTGGCAATATGGTAGGATATGTTCAAGTGCCCCCTCCTGGAGGACCGCAGGTTAGTTTTGTGCTGCTATTTAGTTTTTTAATGCTGTATATACACTGTGTTTGCACTAACAATTAAGAAAATGTTTAGATTTTAACTTAATTTGTTGGAAGGCTGATCTTGATTTGCTTTGACACCAAGTTTCATTGATCATTTGTATTATTTTTTTTATGATTGGTATTGCATTCATGAATTTAACAGCTGTGTGATCACTAACATTTTCACTAGAACCTGTATTATAATTGTTTGTTGGTCAGTCAGAAATTATTTTATAAACTACACAGGTCAGACGAGTCCAAAAGGTTGATACATGACCAGCTGTGCTCAAGTAAACACCCCATCCTTGCTTCTAATTAGTCAAAGAGGACATGCATTATATCCAACTGCAAAAGACACATTTTTGATGTATCTACTACAGTACTATAAAAAGATGTACTAATGTGCGCTTCTTCTTAGGTTCGGTTCAGCATTGGTGCTGGTGACAGACAAGCTCTCCAGCCTCCAGCCTCTCCAACTCTCCCAGTCACTAACACCACTGTCCTGAGTCTCTTCAGTCAGTTAGGTATTCCATTTAGAAATAGAAATACTGCACTGTAAAAATAATATACAAAAATATAGTACGATTATCCACTTATTTAACCATGACAGTATCTTATGCAGGTCATCTCGTAGTCTTCTCTCTTGTCTTCTCTTATAGTAGCCTTCTGTCTACTTGTATCCTCTTGTTCTTCTCTTGCAATAGCCTATCTTTTAGCCTGTTCTCTTCCTGCGGTAGTCTGTTACCTCTTACTCTTCTTTTGTGGATTGTTGTTGTCTTCTTGTTGGAAGCCAGCTGTCCTCTTGTGGCCAGGGTTGTTACAAATTCCATTTATTTTTTTAATCCCAGTCTACCTAGACTCTTCAGATTTTTTTTATTCCTTTCATTTTTCGTTTTTATTTTATTTTTTACTTAATATAATGCTTTTACAGTGACCTAAAAGATGCACATGTGCTACATAATTACAAAGAAATCATTGATAAGAGATATAACCAGTGTGTGACACCTAACCTAGTGGCACATTCTAAGTGCAATGGAAGGGAGCAAGAGCAAGCTTCTGCTGAATTGCTGACAAAATCATTGAAGATTTTTTACTGCCTCTTCCTTGCTTTCTCCATTGGTAATAAGTATATTTACCCTCGGTCAATGCTGATACCAGAAATAACTGAAGCTTTCACCAGCCTAGTGGTGGAAACTCGTGAGAACAAAAAGAAAAATCCAACACTGGTTTTAATTGATTTTTGTTTTTTCGTGCTTGAACTAGGTAGCCTTCCAGCAAGCTCTGCTTCAGTTGAGATGATCTTCTCTTCTTTTGGGCAAATTTATACTAAATTATGAAATAGACTAGGTAGTAAAGGGACTGGAAAACTTGTAAAGTATAATAGGATGCTTTAGGGTAAAGCTGAGGACTGGTGAACATTACAAAGCATACACACAACAAACTTCGCTCATCAATTTTGTAACATACCATTGTTAATAGTCATTAAAATTTAAGGATATACTTGTGGGTTGGAAATTTGTAATGCATCTATTGCAAACTCTTGTTTAATTAAATGCTATATTTTACTGTACTGATATTTTTTCACATTTATAAGTGCAGTTTCATTTTATTCTCTGCCTTAAAATACAGTAGAACCCCCATATCCACTGATTCAGTATCTGTGGTTTCTGTTATCCACGGTTTACTGTGGCCCAAAAATACCTCTTAATTTTGCATAATAATGGCCCCAAAACACAAAAGTAGAAAAGCTGGCAGTTCTTCAAACCCTATTGAAGCCACAGTCGAGTCACCCAGGCTGAGGCTTCCCAGAGTTAGGCGCGAGGAAGTTGCGGGCAGTGGTTAGGCTCCCCAGTGGAAGTAGGTCATACCCAAAGAGATGGGTTCTATGTACAGGACTAATATATAGAGTTTGCTACTATCCACGGTTTCGGTATCCATGGCAAGTCCTTGGAATATACTTCCCCGGATACAGGGTCTTACTGTACTGTACTGTAACATGTTTCATGTTTACATATGACATGTCTAAATTTAATATTCATAGCGTTGATCGATATTCCCTCAGTGATTTGTGTACATAATTCTGAATTATGCTGTGCAGTTATGTATACAGTAACAATACAATACTTTTTTTTAAAAATACTGTACACTATTTTTGACTTGCCTATAAAGAACATTAATATATTAAAAGCTAAATTACTATCTACATACTAACCATCATAATTTTTTTGAGTTAAATTGCCATGGCAGGCCTGGTTTTTTTTAAGCTAAAATACCCAGCCAGGAGGGTAAATGGGTATCTACCTGGGGTGCTACCCACTGCAACCCTTCTTGTGGCAGCCTGCTTACTTCTTGTGGCAGCCTGCTTACTTCTTGTGGCAGCCTGCTTACTTCTTGTGGCAGCCTGCTTACTTCTTGTGGCAGCCTGCTTACCTCTTGTGGCAGCCTGCTTACCTCTTGTGGCAGCCTGCTTACCTCTTGTGGCAGCCTGCTTACCTCTTGTGGCAGCCTGCTTACCTCTTGTGGCAGCCTGCTTACCTCTTGTGGCAGCCTGCTTTCCTCTTGTGGCAGCCTGCTTTCCTCTTGTGGCAGCCTGCTTTCCTCTTGTGGCAGCCTGCTTTCCTCTTGTGGCAGCCTGCTTTCCTCTTGTGGCAGCCTGCTTTTCTTTTTTGGTAATCTTTCTTTCCAGTGCGCTTTATTCTTCTGGCAGCCTGATCTCTTCTTGTGGTAGCCTGATCTCTTCTTGTGGTAGCCTATTCTCCTCTTGTGATAGCCTATTCTCCTCTTGTGATAGCCTATTCTCTTCTTGTGGCAGCCTGTTCTCTAATTGTGGCAGCCTGTTTTCCTCTTGTGACAGCCTGCTTTCTTCTCGTGACAGCCTGCTTTCTTCTCGTGACAGCCTGCTTTCTTCTCGTGACAGCCTGCTTTCTTCTCGTGACAGCCTGCTTTCTTCTCGTGACAGCCTGCTTTCTTCTCGTGACAGCCTGCTTTCTTCTCGTGACAGCCTGCTTTCTTCTCGTGACAGCCTGCTTTCTTCTCGTGACAGCCTGCTTTCTTCTCGTGACAGCCTGCTCTCTTCTTGCCTCACTACCAACCTTTGCAATTTCTCCTCGGAATCACCCCAGAGAGCTGTCTTCGACAAAAAGCAACTGTGACAACTCCCACTTTATATTAGATTCATTATCTTTAAAGCCCACACACCTTCCCAACCCCTAGCATATACCCATCAGATGTTTCACCTTTCCCACATAACATTTAGGAACATTATTAATGTAATAATGGTATGACAAGCATAAACTTTTGTGGGAAATGTTCCTGGCAAGGAAGTTCCACTGATGTGAAGTGAGAGAAACTGAAGATGGAGAGTTATTGGAATGTATGAATGTGAGTGCACTTAATATACATATATGTATATTCCATCCATTCAGAAAAACTAGAGGTGTGCTAAGTGTACTATGGCTGAATCCAAATAGCATGCTTCCAACAGTGATGAAGAATAGGCCCACATTGTGTAGCAAGCTATTCAAATGATTGCTTATTCTGCAGTCTCTCTTTTCAAGACACCATATTTTGGATGTGGGCAAGAGGATGTTTTTGGGTCATATTTACTTTTTAACTTAAGGACATTGTCATATATTAACAGGAATTCCTTTTTCTGCAGGTATCAAAAATGTTCTAGTGCTTTTCTGCTCAGCCTTGACTGAACACAAGATTCTCTTCCACAGTCATTCATATTGCAGACTCACAGAATCTTGTCATGCTCTAAAGGCCCTTCTTTACCCATTCAAGTGAGTGTTTTTGTGCTGTACAGTTTGTTATTGAGGTGAGGTTTTATAACTTAAATTTGACATTTTCAGTGTTGAGATCCCTGCTTTCAGTCTTGCTCTCAGGGTCGGAGAATTTAAAAAAAAATGAAATGATAGAGAATCTTTTTCCGAAAGTATTGAAACCAAAAGTATTAAATTTGATGGAAAACTTACAGAATTACGCACTCGCAAAGTTAGCAGTTTGTGATCTTTACTCCTTGGCAATTTGTGCTCTATTTTTGGCCAATTCCTTTGTTCCAGTTCACCAAACTCATAGCTATTTCTCTAGTATTCCTTTTATTCTATCGATTGAGTACAAGAAACCACCCATTTACCTATTTCAACTATCCAGTAAAGTGATCAGAAATTGGTAATTTGACTAATTTCATACAAAATTCAACAATTGCCAGTTTGAAAATAGGGTCCAGAATAAACAATGTAGACATTCCTGGCACTAAATAAACATTTCCTCTGTTCCTTAGTCATGTCTCCAGGCCCCTCTTATATTATGCTTGCTTTTCATTTTAAATTTTTATTCACACAAAAAATAGAAGATTTATTGTTTTTATGTAGACTACTGTAATATTGTAATAATTGTATAAATAATGTCAGTGCATTCCTAAATGCACATTAGACTGGCCAGTTGGATGTGTATTGGACAAGTGACGTCATTTGTGTACTCTGGAATATCGGCACAAATCGAACATTTCTGCTTCTTTGAGCTCAATTTCAAGCTACTTTCAGTCCTGAAACTAATCAAACTCATCTCTGTTTCTATAATATATCTTCCATTCTATCAAATGAGACCAACAAATCGAGAATACAACCATAAAAACCATACGAAAATACACTGCAAAGTCGCTGTTTTAAACCAAAAACATGGTCACAGTTTTTTTCATGCACTGTGTGCTGCAGGATTTTTTATATGGTGCACACTTACCGCATAGACTTATTCTCTCATATCTAGACCCAAATTTACCGCTCAGTGTTTACATTGAAGCATATATGTGAACAGTATTTAGGTAAAGGTAGGGAAGTTTTCATTGCATTTATGTATTTAGAAAAAGCATATGATAGGGTGGACAGGGGAGCAATGTGGCAGATGTTGCAAGTGTATGGAATAGATAGTAAGTTAATGAATGCTGTAAAGAGTTTTTATGAGGATAATGAGGCTCAGGTTAGGGTGTGTAGGAGAAAGGGAGATTACTTCCCGGTAAAAGTAGGTCTTAGACAAGGATGTGTGATGTCACTGTTTAATATATTTATAGATGGGGTTGTAAAAGAAGTAAATGCTAGGGTGTTGGGGAGAGGAGTGGGATTAAATTATGGGGAATCAAGTACAAAATGGGAGTTGACACAGTTACTTTTTGCTGATGATTCAGTGCTTATGGGAGATTCTAAAGAAAAAATGCAAAGGTTAGTGGACGAGTTTGGGAGGGTGTGTAAAGGTAGAAAGTTGAAAGTGAACAAAGAAAAGAGTAAGGTGATGAGGGTATCAAACGATTTAGATAAAGAAAAATTTCATATATTGGAGAGAGGGAGTATGGAAGAAGTGAATGTTTTCAGATATTTGGGAGTTGACTTGTCAGCGGATGGGTTTATGAAGGATGAGGTTAACCATAGAATTGATGAAGGAAAAAAGGTGAGTGGTGCGTTGAGGTATCTGTAAAGACAAAAAACGTTATCCATGGAGGCAAAAAAAGGGAATGTACAAAAGTATAATGGTACCAACACTCTTATATGGGTGTGAAGCATGGGTTGTAAATGCTGCAGCGAGGAGGCGGCTGGAGGCAGTGGAGATGTCCTGTTTAAGGGCAATGTGTGGTGTAAATATTATGCAAAGAATTCAGAGTGTGGAAATTAGGAGGTGTGGAGCTACTAAATGTATTTGTCAGAGGGCTGAAGAGGGGTTGTTGAGGTGGTTTGGACATGTAGAGAGAATGGAACGAGACAGAGTGACTTCGAGAGTGTATAAATCTGTAGTGGAGGGAAGGCGGGGTAGGGTCGGCCTAGGAAAGGTTGGAGGAGGGGTAAAGGAAGTTTTGTGTGCGAGGGCTTGGATTTCCAGCAAGCATGTGTGAGCGTGTTTGATAGGAGTGAATGGAGGCATATGGTTTTTAATACTTGACGTGCTGTTGGAGTGTGAGCAAAGTAACATTTATGAAGGGATTCAGGGAAACCGGCAGGCCGGACTTGAGTTCTGGAGATGGGAGGGGTGTAAATGTTGCAGTTTTATAACTGTAGTGTAAAGCACCCTTCTGGCAAGACAGTGATGGAGTGAATGATGATGAAAGTTTTTCTTTTTCGGGCCACCCTGCCTTGGTGGGAATCGGCCGATGTGTTAATAAAAAAAAAAATAAAAAAAAAAAAACGTTATCTATGGAGGCAAAGAAGGGAATGTATGAAAGTATAGTTGTACCAACACTTATATAGGTGTGAAGCTTGTGTTGTAAATGCTGCAGTGAGGAGGCTGCTGGAGAAAGTGGAGATGTCCTGTCTAAGGGCAATGTGTGGTGTAAATATTATGCAGAGAATTCGGAGTGTGGAAATTAGGAGGAGGTGTGGAGTTACTAAAAGTATTAGTCAGAGGGCTGAAGAGGGGTTGTTGAGGTGGTTTGGTCATTTAGAGAGAATGGATCAAAGTAGAATGACTTGGAGAGCATATAAATCTGTAGGGGAAGGAAGGAAGGGTAGGGGTCGTTCTTGAAAAGGTTGGAGGGAGGGGGTAAAGGAGGTTTTGTGGGTGAGGGCCTTGGACTTCCAGCAAGCATGTGTGAGCGTGTTAGATAGGAGTGAATAGAGACGAATGATTTTTGGACCTGACGAGCTGTTGGAGTGTGAGCAGGGTAATATTTAGTGAAGGGATTAAGGGAAACCGGTTATTATAGATTTAGCCGGACTTGAGTCCTGGAAATGGGAAGTACAATGCCTGCATTTTAAAAGAGGGATCTGGGATAGTGACAGTTTGGAGGGACTATTCTAAACTGTCGTATCTGAGCACCTCTGCAAAGACAGTGATTATGTATGAGTGAGGTGAAAGTATTAAATGATGATGAAAGTATTTTCTTTTTGGGGATTTTCTTTCTTTTTGGGTCACCCTGCTTCGGTGGGAGACGGCCAACTTGTTGAAAAAAAAAAAGTTCACAGTAGCATTGTAAAAGTTCATTCATTTGCCGTTCCACTTTCATGAACCGTTCAACATTCAGGTCCATACCCTCTAGTTCTAATATAGCCGCATTCACTTTTGAGAACACACCAGCTAACCCCCAATGAACTTCTTTTGTACGTCTTCCATTCTTTCCTCTTCTCCTTCCTCTTCCAAGTGCTGCTGCGCTTCCAACTCTTATTAAATCTTTGTTAGTTAGCACAATAAAGTACAAATTTATAGACGAAATATGTAATCTTGGAGATTGCGAACGCTAGTGTAGTGAATACCAACCGACTGCGGAAATGAGACCGAGACTGAGAAAGGGTGATGCGAGGTGAGATGCTTGATACTGAGATGCCGTGCTGCTGTTTCCTACGACCAGAGCTCTTGTACAGTGTACAGTACCTGCTGGTTGGAGAGCTGGTCTTAATCCCGTGCGGTCATTAAACAGGTGGGTTGTTAAGTGAGGAGTGCCTGTATTTTGTTGATATGATATGTAGTGCATTTCTTATATAATTTGTGAAAATGTCTATAATTATTATTATTTTTGAATCTTCAACAATAGTGAGATATTCTTAGCTACTACCTCATCTGGCATAGTTACTCCTACTTTGTAACATTGCCAAATAGTGATGTTAATGTACCTGCACACCAGCACAGTAAATTTCTTTAGGTACAAGTACACATAAGTACAATTATCAGTAGTATCTCGGTCCTGTCTCAGCCATCAACACATCTTGCTCACTGAGTTTAATCATTTCTAACTTTGCACTTAAGTAAGAGCCTTACAACTCCTCTTTTAATCACAACTACCCTTAGATGTTATTGTAGTACAAAAAGGGTATGTATATAAAATACCCAATAACTATAAAACTCCTGAAACTTTGGAAAGTTTCCAGACAATTGGGAGAGACTCAGTGCTCACAGAGGATGTAAACAAACTGAAAGTGGATAGGTGGCGTGTGGACACCATAATAGCGAATCAGGGAGCCATATAAAAAAAATTTTGGGTATAATTTGAAATGTCTGTATTAATGAATCACTGTAAAGTGGGGGCCCTCCTGTAGTTGTATGTGATGGCCACTGAAAGGGTTAAAGAATTGAGGCATTTGGCTGTAGTGGCATTTATTCGTTTTTTATCTGCTCAACACCTTGTATTATAGAAATACGGTGGTACCTCGACTTACGATGGTCCCCAAACTCACCCTTTTATGTAAGTTTATTTTTTTAAATGCTTTTGTAAGTGTAATTTTGGGGGTCTAAAAGGACTAGTCTATTTTACATCATTCCTTATGGGGATAAATTCGTTTGGTAATGGCACTTGAACAGCATTTTGGAATGAAAAAATATCGTAAGTCGAGGTACCACTGTAATTGTTTCAATATTATAATAGAATTTTTTGGTTTAATAGATAAGAAGTGCAGTATAATAAGTATAATAATACTGTATTGTAATATGAACATACATACATAGTTACAAAACAGGTGGACATGCAATTTAACCTAAGTGTGTTTCAGAATGTATTATTTTATCACAGTCTATCTGTGGGAAGCATATATTAGGTACAGCATGTGCGTTTGATTGATATTTCAAATTGTTTAATTGTACAGTATATTACATGAATTTTGTCATGCAGTGCATTTAACTAAGAATTCAACTACAGTGTGATGACAGGAAGGAAAAAAGCTTGCCAGTAGAGAAGTTACTTTTATTCTTTACAGGTACTCCCATGTGTACATTCCAATTCTTCCCGCAACACTAGTAGAAGTTCTCTCCACTCCTACCCCCTTCATTATGGGGGTACACTCTTCTCTCCAACATGATATTGCTGAACTGGTTAGTATTTTTCTTTGTTACACTGATGTTATCCATACTGATGATGATTCTGTTAACCATTCAAAGATTGTATGTATTTATTTTTTTACAATTTCCTACGTTGTTCCCATCAACATCCTCTTTTCTTTTCCTCTCCTCTCCATCTTTTGCTCCCCTTTTTGTTTCCTTTCACACACATTGAATAAAATTAGGGAAAAGTGACCATGAAAAGGCATAATTATTATACAGTAGACCGTCATTTAACACGGTAGTTACGTTCCTGAAAATGCTGTGTTAGGTAAAACCGTGTTAGATGAACTGAAGAACTTATGGGAAAAATTTGGTTACGTTCCTGGGAGCCCCAAAAAAGCCAATCGACTTTTTTTTAGGCCTCTACATCTTACAAAAATAAAAGTGAATATGTAATTGTAGTTCATTGTCGTGATGCATTATGTTTTTACTGCATAAGATTATAAATGTAACAGAAATAATAGGATTTTTTGCCTTAAATTGTGGGTGCTGGTGTTTGTGGATGATTGTGAGAGTGGAGAGTTATGTTGTGGCCATACTGGGCTTAGGTGGATGGTAGAGGTTATGGTACTGAAGTCAATGGTTTTACTGGAGTGTGCATAAACTTTAAAGTCAAGTCAGTCATTCAGTCAGTCAGTGAAGTCATTCACTCGGTCAAGTCATTCAGTCAGGTCAGTAAGTCAGTCAGTCACACAAACTCATGTTTACCTCATTTTATGTGCACAAAGTGACACTTCATTACGGTCACAGGTTATCTCTTGTCTAATATCTCTGTTTTCTTCGTTAATTCTAAGACTTAAATTTTTATACCTTTTCTTGCCACTTTCAGCAACACTGGTATGCATACTGGGTGTCATGATTGCTTGGCAGATACAAGATATGGTAATTAAAAAATCAAAACACAATTCACAAACACAGCTAGCTTGTAGGAGAGAAGTGAACTGGACACGTATGAAGCACAGTACGAATGCTGGGATGGTGGCGGCGGGAAGTGGCAGGGGATGGCGAGAGGTCTTCCCCACTGATCCACAACAAGGCATCCGCTTGAGGAAAAGGGATTTTTTTCCCCCTCTTGCACTCTGAACCGTGTTAAATTAATTTTACGACGTGTTACATAAAATTGTGCCGCAATTCTTCAATCGTGCCAAATAAACTCATGTTAAATGACGGTCTACTGTAATTAGAGATTTAAGTATGTAAATAAAGACTGGATTCCTTTAAATCTGGAATGGTAAGCAAATGGACAAGCAGATTGTTTACTTTTTTCACATTAATCAAAGCAAGAAAATGCAAGACACATCAATACTAAGCCTAGTATTTGCTAGAAATGAAGTTCTTAGTATAAACTATCTAAACCTACTTGGGAAAAAACATTCTTCTTCTTTCAACACGTCGGCCGTTTCCCACCAAGGCGGGGTGGCCCAAAAGGAAAAACGAAAGTTTCTCCTTTTACAATTAGTAATATACACAGAAGAAGGGGTTACTAGCCCCTTGCTCCCGGCATTTTAATCGCCTCTTACGACATGCATGGCTTACGGAGGAAGAATTCTGTTCCACTTCCCCATGGAGATGAGAGGAAATAAGAACAAGAACTAGTAAGAAAATAGAAGAAAACCCAGAGGGGTGTGTATATATATATGCTTGTACATGAATGTGTAGTGTGACCTAAGTGTAAGTAGAAGTAACAAGACATACCTGAAATCATGCATGTTTATGAGACAGAAAAAAGACACCAGCAATCCTACCATCATGTAAAACAAATACAGGCTTTCGTTTTACACTCACTTGGCAGGAAAAAACATTCTGTTCAAAATAACTTTTTGCTGAATATGACTTTGGGAACGAAAAGTAAAATATAAATGAGAACTAGTAACTTATAGGAAAGGAAAATACGATCTAAGGCAGGGTATTTTAGAGAAAATGGAATAAAATATGACAGGAGATAGATGTTTATCAATTATACAGAGTTCTTCAGCATATATGAAAGTGGAGTTGGTTTATTTTTGAATTAGAAAAAAAACATGAAATAATAAGGAATTGTTTAAACGACGATGTTGGAGAGCCATAACAAAATAACAGACATAGAACTGGTTTGAATCACTAAGTGTCTGGGAGTTAGTTACATGTTAATGTCAGAAAGTCGTACAGTGTTTACCAATTTCAGAAATAAGATATTCCAGTAATATATAACATGTTCAGTGCTTAACCTTAGTGTGCCATGCTCCAGTGTTCATAAAGCAAGTAATTTCAAGAGATGATACTAATAGCCTAAGATTGGTATGTTAGAGGAAGGAACTGGACAATATAGTGGAAGCAGACTTCTTGCAGGGGTTCAAAAGTAGATACTGTTTGATAACACTATTTCATGGCATTCAGTGCAGGATAGATGGGACCAAGAGATAATTCAAATAATTAAAAATAGGCTGTTTAATTGTTTTATACTACTTGCAGATGGATGTCATTGTAGCAGACCTGGATGGAGGGGCAATTCGTGTTCCAGAAAGCTTGACCCTCTCTCTCCTTCCAGAGCCTTTTTGGTTCCAAACTCATGCTGCTCTCTCAAGGGTTAGTAAATTATATTGACAGTTAATTTTTTTTTTTTACATTGGTGAGTACAGTTTTTAACTTTCAGGATACTAAGTACTGTACTGTACTTTGTATAAAAAAATATTTGGTTCAATATGTATAGAAATAATTTATTTTTTTACCCACTGGCTGTATCCAACCGAGGCAGGGTGACCTAAAAGAAAAACAAAAGTTTAGAAATAACATTATTAGTTGATTATATATGACTCTTCTTGTTGCTAGAGTTGGGATTGCGAATTTTATTTTGTTAATATTCGCATTTCCTAGTTTGAACATTTAAATATTCCTGTGAAGCTTTGGAATCATTAAAATTAATTTGCTATCACAATAAAAAGGGAAAGTTTTTCCTTTCTTTTTTGGGTCACCCTGCCTTGTTGGGAGATGGCCGATGTGTTGAAAAAAAGAAATAGCTCCAGTATACCATGGAAAATCAATAAAAATTGCCTCATTATCAAAGCAGCCTAGGAAAATAAGTAGACTCATTAAATACAGAGAAAAACAGTGGAATGAGAAATAAAAAAAATTGGATATTCAGGCACTATAATTTTATTCACACAAAAAAAACTAGTTTTCATTTTTAAGCTTGTATTAATAGTGTTTATTCTTTGTACAAACAGTACAGTAGAAATCTTTAGGAAATATTTTATGACTGAAGCCAGGGAGCACTGCAGGAAAGCCAGTCTAACTAAACGTCTAGATTTTGCTACTAATTAATGAGTATTCTTCCCTGGTGCAGAATTAGTATGATGTAATGGACTAGTAGTGGGCATCTGTTATTTTGGAAATACGATTAAAATGGTAAAAAAATGCACTAAAGTCCTATACTGTATACCTAATATAGTACTGTGTACACAGTTTACATATATATACTTCAATAAATCTTGAAAACAAAGGAGTCAAAAATACAATTTAACCAGGATTTACGAGGATTTACCATACCAGTGGTTCAAGTACGTATGTCTTCTTCCCTACCCACTTGCCTTACCTTTGATATACCCTTTGAAGAGCTTCGAGAATTTCACTACTCTCTGAGCCCGGCCATGGACCAGGCTCGTCTGGTGCTTGCCTGGTCAACCAGGCTGTTGCTGCTGGAGGCCTGCTGCCCCACATATCCATCACAGCCTGTTTGATCTGGCACTTGGTGAAGATACTTGTCCAGTTTCCTCTGCTGATCACTTTTTCATAAAATGATTTATAAGCTATGTGCCCCATTAACACTGGCAGTGAACCATTTCAATGTCATTTTGTTTCTTTTTCAACAGGTATTACACCCTGATCTCAGTTCTGCAGACAATGCCTTTCCCTCTAGTAGTGGCATAAGAGCTTCACCACATGTCATGATAGACAAGGAAATTAGAGCAGTTTTTATGCGTATGTTTGCAGAGTTGTTACAAGGCTATCGCTCCTGTCTTACTATCATCAGGATACATTCAAAACCAGTTATAACGTTCCATAAGGTAGGACCATTATACATTTGGTGTTGTTTTACGAGTGCATTTCATGTTGTAAACATAGTAAATATCTATAAAAAATTGCACATGGAATAGATCTTTAATAATAAAATGTTAAATTATTTACTGTACAGTATAACTTTTAACAGATTTGCATAAAAATTGATAGCAAAACTAAAATAGGTCTTGTTATTAAACATTAGGTATGGTCAAGATGAAATTTTAAGCACATTCCGCTGTGAATAATTTTATTGTAAATTATCTTCCCTTGTAACATCTGGGTTGCTAATAGCAATTTTGCTCTGAATCTGAGAAAGTACATATATATAGTAGTACAGTACATGCAGAAGGGATGGATGTATATTGTAAAATTTAATTACTCTTCACAAATTACGCATGTAAAATATTTCAGGCATCTTTCCTGGGCAACAGAGGGATGGCAGACCATGAGTTTGTAGGGAAAGTGTTGGACTGCATGTTCTTCACTACTTTTGTGACAGAGAGAGGACCACCGTGGCGTGTGTGTGATCTATGGGATGATCTCTACTCGGGTATTGGGGACCAAATGCGCCTAGAACAACATGATAGTCGAATGCTTCTAGTCCATATTCAGGTATGAAGTTATTACTTGTAGGTGAATCCATAATGCTTATGCAACTTAAGGTTTTATACAGCCTCTCCTCACTTAGCAACGTACTCGTTTACCGACGCCTCGGACTTACAACGGGCTCCCTGACCGGTATTTATACCTAAATAATGTATATTAGAGCTGATTTCCTCTATTCTGTTTATTTCAATATACAGTACACTACTGTATAAACATTTAAAAATATACCAGAAATGTTATAAATGGTGCAAAGGTGACATTAAAACAATATCAAAGATGGTTGACACAAACCCACTACAGTAACCCATTCTCCTGTATACATTACTAAAGTTAAAAAGAGAAACTTTTGTTTTTCTTTTTGGGCCACCCTGCCTTGGTGGGAAACAGCTGATTTGTTGAAAGAAAGATTATATATATATATATATATATATATATAGGGGTAGCAATAATGTTGAAGGATCAGTTATGGAAGGAAAAGAGGGAATATAAATGTGTAAATTCAAGGATTATGTGGATTAAAATAAGGGTCGGATGCGAAAAGTGGGTCATAATAAGCGTGTATGCACCTGGAGAAGAGAGGAGTGTAGAGGAGAGAGAGAGATTTTGGGAGATGTTAAGCGAATGTATAGGAACTTTTGAACCAAATGAGAGAGTAATTGTGGTAGGGGACCTAAATGCTAAAGTGGGAGAAACATGCAGAGAGAGTGTAGTAGGTAAGTTTGGGGTGCCAGGTGTAAATGATAATGGGAGCCCTTTGATTGAACTTTGTATAGAAAGGGTTTAGTTATAGGTAATACATATTTTAAGAAAAAGAGGATAAATAAGTATACAAGATATGATGTAGGGCGTAATGACAGTAGTTTGTTGGACTATGTATTGATAGATAAAAGACTGTTGAGTAGACTTCAGGATGTACATGTTTATAGAGGGGCTACAGATATATCAGATCACTTTTTAGTTATAGCTACAGTGGGAGTAAAAGGTAGATGGGATACAAGGAAAATAGAATCAGTAAGTAAAAGAGAGGTGAAGGTTTATAAACTAAAAGAGGAGGCAGTTAGGGTAAGATATAAACAACTATTGGAGGATAGATGGGCTAGTGAGAGTGTAGGCAATGGGGTCGAAAATGTATGGGGTAGATTTAAAAATGTAGTGTTAGAGTGTTCAGCAGAAGTTTGTGGTTACAGGCGAGTGGGTGCGGGAGGGAAGAGGAGCGATTGGTGGAATGATGATGTAAAGAGAGTAGTAAGGGAGAAAAAGTTAGCATATGAGAGGTTTTTACAAAGTAGAAGTGATGCAAGGAGGGAAGAGTATATGGAGAGAAAAAGAGAGGTTAAAAGAGTGGTGAAGCAATGTAAAAAGAGAGCAGATGAGAGAGTGGGTGAGATGTTATCAGCAAATTTTGTTGAAAATAAGAAAAAGTTTTGGAATGAGATTAATAAGTTGAGGAAGCCTAGAGAACAAATGGATTTGACAGTTAAAAATAGGAGAGGAGAGTTATTAAATGGAGAGTTAGAGGTATCGGGAAGATGGAGAGAATATTTTGAGGATTTGTTAAATGTTGATGAAGACAGGAAGCTGTGATTTCGTGTGTAGGGCAAGGAGGAATAACATCTTGTAGGAGTGTGGAAGAGCCAGTTGTGGGTGTAGGGGAAGTTCGTGAGGCAGTGGGTAGAATGAAAGGGGTAAGGCAGCTGGGATTGATGGGATAAAGATAGAAATGTTAAAAGCAGGTGGGGATATAATTTTGGAGTGGTTGGTGCTATTATTTAATAAATGTATGGAAGAGGGTAAGGTACCTAGGGATTGGCAGAGAGCGTGTATTGTTCCTTTGTATAAAGGCAAAGGGACAAAAGAGAGTGCAAAAATTATAGGGGAATAAGTCTGTTGAGTGTACCTGGTAAAGTGTATGGTAGAGTTATTATTGAAAGAATTAAGAGTAAAACAGAAAGCAGGATAGCAGATGAACAAGGGGGCTTTAGGAAAGGTAGGGGTGTGTAGACCAAGTGTTTACAGTGAAACATATAGGTGAACAGTATTTGGATAAGGGTAAAGATGTTTTTGTGGCATTTATGGATTTGGAAAAGGCGTATGATAGGGTGGATAGGGGGCAATGTGGCAGATGTTGCAGGTGTATGGAATAGGAGGAAGGTTACTGAAGGCAGTGAAGAGTTTTATGAGGATAGTGAGGCTCAGGTTAGAGTGTGTAGGAGGGAAGGGGACTATTTCCCAGTAAAGTGGGCCTTAGACAAGGATGTGTGATGTCACCGTGGTTGTTCAATATATTTATAGATGGGGTTGTAAGAGAAGTGAATGCGAGGGTCTTGGCAAGAGGTGTTGGGCTAAAAGATAAAGAAGCAAATACAAAGTGGGAGTTGTCACAGTTGCTTTTGCTGATGACACTGTGCTTTTGGGAGATTCTGAAGAGAAGCTGCAGAGGTTGGTGGATGAATTTGGTAGGGTGTGTAAAAGAAGAAAATTGAAAGTGAATATAGGAAAGAGTAAGGTGATGAGGATAAAAAAAAGAATAGGTGACGAAAGATTGGATATCAGATTGGAGGGAGAGAGTATGGAGGAGGTGAATGTATTCAGATATTTGGGAGTGGACATGTCGGCGGATGGGTCTATGAAGGATGAGGTGAATCATAGAATTGATGAGGGAAAAGGGTGAGTGGAGCACTTCGGGTCTGTGGAGACAAAGAACCTTGTCCATGGAAGTAAAGAGGGAATGTATGAGAGTATAGTTATACCAACGCTCTTATATGGGTGTGAAGCATGGGTGATGAATGTTGCAACGAGGAGAAGGCTGGAGGCAGTGGAGATGTCATGTCTGAGGTCAATGTGTGGTGTGAATATAATGCAGAGAATTCGGAGTTTGGAAATTAGGAGGAGGTGCGGGATTACCAAAACGATTGTCCAGAGAGCTGAGGAGGGGTTGTTGAGGTGGTTTGGACATGTAGAGAGAATGGAACGAGACAGAGTGACTTCGAGAGTGTATGGATCTGTAGTGGAGGGAAGGCGGGGTAGGGGTCGGCCTAGGAAAGGTTGGAGGGAGGGTAAAGGAAGTTTTGTGTGCGAGGGCTTGGATTTCCAGCAAGCATGTGTGAGCGTATTTGATAGGAGTGAATGGAGGCATATGGTTTTAATACTTGACGTGCTGTTGGAGTGTGAGCAAAGTAACATTTATGAAGGGATTCAGGAAACCGGCAGGCCGGACTTGAGTTCGGGAGATGGGAAGTACAGTGCCGGCACTCTGAAGGAGGGTGTAAATGTTGCAGTTTTATAACTGTAGTGTAAAGCACCCTTCTGGCAAGACAGTGATAGAGTGAATGATGATGAAAGTTTTTCTTTTTCGGGCCACCCTGCCTTGGTGGGAATCGGCCGATGTGTTAATAAAAAAAAAAAATAATAATATATATATATATATATATATATATATATATATATATTTATCTTTATCTTTATCTTTCAACAAATCAGCTGTTTCCCACCAAGGCAGGGTGGCCCAAAAAGAAAAACAAAAGTTTCTCTTTTTAACTTTAGTAATGTATACAGGAGAATGGGTTACTAGCCCCTTGCTCCTGGCATTTTAGTCGACTCGTACGACAAGCATGGCTTACGGAGGAAGAATTCTGTTCCACTTCCCCATGGAGAAAAAAATATATGTATATACAGTGGAACTCCGGATTTCGTACACACCGAATATCGTAAGTTTCAGATTTAGACCACTTTTTTGGGCGAAATTTTGGTCCGGATTTCGTACCTGTACCCGGAAATTGTACGTATCAGACACGTCCGCCAACCCACCCAGGATGCCGCCACTCATGCGTACGTGTCTCAGTCTGGCTCTGTCACTGGTCGAGTGAGCATTACGTACTTCGCGCATTCATCCGAAACATTTCATAATAATCCATTGTTTTTTGTGCTAAACTATTGAGTGCGACTATGAAATAAGCCACCATGGGCCCAAAGAAAGTTTCTAGTGCCAGCCCTTTGGTAAAGAAGGTGAGAAACACGATAGGGAAGAAGGTGCCTTCTTCAGTGATTAAGGATATTTGTGCAAAGTGGAATGAGGTGCAAACTTTTGTGGGAAAATATCACCCTCACCAAGCTGATACAATTCGTATCTGCAACATGTTCAGTGACAATACCTTGTCCCATTTTAGGCAATTCTTAGAGACTCCAGAAACAGAGCTCTCTGGACAGATTTTTAGTGAGAGAGGGGTCCAGTGCCAGTAAAAGATAAAGAAGGGAAGTAACCTCGGATAGGGCTTTGATACCTGAAGTCCTTACGGAGGGAGATTCCCCTTCCAAACAATAAGCTCTCCTCTCTCTCCCCTCCTTGCTTTCTTCCATACGCCAACAAGAGTCTTCAATAAAAGTATGTAATAGTGATTTAAATGTTCATTTATCCATTTCATTAGTGCTTTATATTTATTTCTCATTGTTTTCTGTATGTAAAACTATAGTTATTCTTTAAAAAAATGTATTTTTTGTTAATATTTTTGGGTGTCTGGAACGGATTAATTGTATTTACATTATTTCTTATGGGAAATATTACTTCGGTTTTCGTACGATTCTGATTTAGACCGACCTTCTGGAACGGATTAAGTATGAAATCCGGGGTTCAACTGTATATACAGTGGACCCCTGGTTATCGGCCATAATTCGTTCCAGAATGCTGTTCGAGTGCTGTTACCGAACAAATTTGTTCCCATAAGGAATAATGTAAATTAGATTAGTCTGTTTAGACCCCCAAAAACATACTTACAAAAGCACTTGCAAAAATACACTTACATAATTGTTCGAGTTGGGAGCAGTACGATATCCGGGGGTCCACTGAATATATATTTATATTCTTCTTTCAACAAACTGGCCATATCCCACCAAAGCAGGGTGTCCAAAAAGAAAAACAAAAGTTTCTCTTTTTAAATTTAGTAATGTATAAAGGAGAAGGGGTTACTTGCCCCTTGTTCCTGGCATTTTAGTCGCCTCTTACGACACGCATGGCTTACGGAGGAAGAATTATGTTCCACTTCCCCATGGAGATATCTTTATATATATTTATTTATTTAAATATAATATGAAGCTAATAGTTTTAGTTTTTCATTGCTTAACTTGTCTTCCAGGAATAAAATCTCTGTTCATCTTGAAGGTTTATATACATGTACTAATGGAAATCTTGAAAAGCATGAAACATTTAAATCATACTATAAATACTGAAATAATGCAAGTGGTATTTCATTTATTGTTTTAACACACTGGCCATCTCTCACTGAGGTAGTGACCCAAACAAGAAGAAACAGTTTCATCATCATTCACTCTAGCACTGCCTTGCTAGAGGTGCTCCAATACTACAGTTCAGATGCCCCTCCCAACTGCTAATATCTCCATCCCTCCTTCATAGTGCAGGCACTATTTCCCATCTCCAGTACTAAAGTCTGGCCAACTGGTTTTCCCTGAATCTTTTCACTAATGTTACCTTGCTCACACTCCAACAGCTAACTATTTGCCTCCACTCATATCTAACATGCTTGTACATACTATATGTCCAGGCCCTCTGTGATAACTCATTTTTTGTATTAGATTCTGCATATTTTAATCCCACACTTCTCCCCATCACTCTTTAACATTCACTATTCTTACAACCCCATCTATAAATGTTAAACAACCATAGTGACATCATGCTTCTCTGTTTAAGACCTACTTTTGATGGAAAATAATCTCCCATTGAAAATGCCATGTTTATTCTTCATAAGATTTTAAAAGAATAAATCAAGAGTATTTTGCTTCCATACTTTCCTGGCATCCATAGTTAGTGTGAATTTTTCAGTGGTGTACTTGTTAAAAATTGCTGCTTATATTTTTTCTATGAATTGGCCTCTTTCTATTCTCCATTGTAAAGATTTTTGTTTAATCACTCACCCTAGTGATTAAATGACTGTTGTGTTGAAAAAAAAGCATAAAATTCTTCCTCCTTTTACTTTCATCTTTATAAAAATGATCTTAATAGTATTTCACTTCAGTTTCTTGCATTAAATTCTGTAGAACTCTGGTACCTTTTGTAATTTTTTTCTTTCTGGTATAAATACTGATTTATCAAGAGAGATCAAGAACTGTTGGCAGGGGTAAGATAAAGCTAGAAAGACAGCTAGGCTTATAATGTCTTAACCCTTTAAATGGGTGCTTTGATACTTGTAAAAGGCTCTTGATTAAACCTGATTATCTCCCAGATTTTATTAAGAAAGGTGAGGGTAGCTCCAGTTCCTTGGATCAAGAACCTTTCACATGTATCAAGGCACCCTCTTTGAAGGTTTAAGACATTATGTGCCTAACTTTATACAGTGGTACCCCGACTTACGATGGTCCCCAAACTCACCCTTTTATTTTTATTTATTATTTATTAACACATCGGCCGATTCCCACCAAGGCAGGGTGGCCCGAAAAAGAAAAACTTTCATCATCATTCACTCCATCACTGTCTTGCCAGAGGGGTGCTTTACACTACAGTTATAAAACTGCAACATTAACACCCCTCCTTCAGAGTGCCGGCACTGTACTTCCCATCTCCAGAACTCAAGTCCGGCCTGCCGGTTTCCCTGAATCCCTTTATAAATGTTACTTTGCTCACACTCCAACAGCACGTCAAGTATTAAAAACCATATGCCTCCATTCACTCCTATCAAATACGCTCACACATGCTTGCTGGAAGTCCAAGCCCTCGCACACAAAACTTCCTTTACCCCTCCCTCCAACCTTTCCTAGGCCGACCCCTACCCCGCCTTCCCTCCACTACAGATTTATACACTCTCGAAGTCACTCTGTCTCGTTCCATTCTCTCTACATGTCCAAACCACCTCAACAACCCCTCCTCAGCTCTCTGGACAATCGTTTTGGTAATCCCGCACCTCCTCTAATTTCCAAACTCCGAATTCTCTGCATTATATTCACACCACACATTGATCTCAGACATGACATCTCCACTGCCTCCAGCCTTCTCCTCGTTGCAACATTCATCACCCATGCTTCACACCCATATAAGAGCATTGGTATAACTATACTCTCATACATTCCCTCTTTACTTCCATGGACAAGGTTCTTTGTCTCCACAGACTCGAAGTGCTCCACTCACCCTTTTCCCTCATCAATTCTATGATTCACCTCATCCTTCATAGACCCATCTGCTGACATGTCCACTCCCAAATATCTGAATACATTCACCTCCTCCATACTCTCTCCCTCCAATCTGATATCCAATCTTTCGTCACCTATTCTTTTTGTTATCCTCATCACCTTACTCTTTCCTATATTCACTTTGTTTTCTTCTTTTACACACCCTACCAAATTCATCCACCAACCTCTGCAACTTCTCTTCAGAATCTCCCAAAGCACAGTGTCATCAGCAAAAAGCAACTGTGACAACTCCCACTTTGTATTTGCTTCTTTATCTTTTAGCCCAACACCTCTTGCCAAGACCCTCGCATTCACTTCTCTTACAACCCCATCTATAAATATATTGAACAACCACGGTGACATCACACATCCTTGTCTAAGGCCCACTTTTACTGGAAATAGTCCCCTTCCCTCCTACACACTAACCTGAGCCTCACTATCCTCATAAAAACTCTTCACTGCTTTCAGTAACCTTCCTCCTATTCCATACACCTGCAACATCTGCCACATTGCCCCCTATCTACCCTATCATACGCCTTTTCCAAATCCATAAATGCCACAAAACATCTTTACCCTTATCCAAATACTGTTCACCTATATGTTTCACTGTAAACACTTGGTCTACACACCCCTACCTTTCCTAAAGCCCCTTGTTCATCTGCTATCCTGCTTTCTGTCTTACTCTTAATTCTTTCAATAATAACTCTACCATACACTTTACCAGGTACACTCAACAGACTTATTCCCTATAATTTTTGCACTCTCTTTTGTCCCCTTTGCCTTTATACAAAGGAACAATACACGCTCTCTGCCAATCCCTAGGTACCTTACCCTCTTCCATACATTTATTAAATAATAGCACCAACCACTCCAAAACTATATCCCCACCTGCTTTTAACATTTCTATCTTTATCCCATCAATCCCAGCTGCCTTACCCCTTTCATTCTACCCACTGCCTCACGAACTTCCCCTACACCCACAACTGGCTCTTCCACACTCCTACAAGATGTTATTCCCCTTGCCCTACACACGAAATCACAGCTTCCCGTCTTCATCAACATTTAACAACTCCTCAAAATATTCTCTCCATCTTCCCGATACCTCTAACTCTCCATTTAATAACTCTCCTCTCCTATTTTTAACTGCCAAATCCATTTGTTCTCTAGGCTTCCTCAACTTATTAATCTCATTCCAAAACTTTTTCTTATTTTCAACAAAATTTGCTGATAACATCTCACCCACTCTCTCATCTGCTCTCTTTTTACATTGCTTCACCACTCTTTTAACCTCTCTTTTTCTCTCCATATACTCTTCCCTCCTTGCATCACTTCTACTTTGTAAAAACCTCTCATATGCTAACTTTTCTCCTTACTACTCTCTTTACATCATCATTCCACCAATCGCTCCTCTTCCCTCCCGCACCCACTCGCCTGTAACCACAAACTTCTGCTGAACACTCTAACACTACATTTTTAAATCTACCCCATACATCTTCGACCCCATTGCCTACACTCTCACTAGCCCTTTTATGTAAGTTTATTTTTTTAAATGCTTTTGTAAGTGTAATTTTGGGGGTCTAAAAGGACTAGTCTATTTTACATCATTTCTTATGGAGATAAATTCGTTTGGTAATGGCACTTGAACAGCATTCTGGAATGAAAAAATATCGTAAGTCAGGGTACCACTGTATTTATCTTTGGCTTACACTTAGCATAGCTTTCTCTCACACTAATTTGAGAAATTGAACTTGCTGTTTTATTCTCTTGACATTATTATTTTTCTACAGGAACTTGCTCAGCAGCTGTATAGCAATGAGAACCCTAACCCACAACCATTTGTTGCTAAGATTCCAAAGCCTACTGAAGGTTCATTTACTCGAATTCACCAACCTGTGTTCCCACACATTGATGCTCAGAAAGTTCAGAGTATCATTGATGAGGGAACAGCCAAAAAAGTAAAGTGAGTATGTTTATTTTGTTATAGTATGTAAAAAAAAAATTGTTGTTTGGTCTCTGTGATAATTGCTTTTTGAGTACATATTCAGTACAAACAGTCACACATTTCGGAACACTAGTATTATCACCCATATGTAATTATGTATTTGAGTTCCAGCTCTTGGTCTTGCCTCTTAGCTTTCAACCAGCTGGCATGATTGAGCCCTCTTCTATTTGCTGTTGATCTCCTATTAGAAGTTTGTTTCCACTATGTCATTGCTCAGCTCATTTTACTTGTTTAGCACTCTCACACTGAAAAAAATATGCACATATTTGCAAGCTTAGCCTGTGCTTTGATGTTTTGTTATATGTGCCTCGGAAGGCAAATTTAGGATTTTTTTTTTTTTTTTTTTTTTTTTACTTTCCTTGAGCGTTTTCCCTTCCAGACAGTTTTCTGTTTGTGGCCTCTTTGTCCATCTCCCAGCTTCAACCTTATCTTAGATATTCATTATTTTCTGGGGATGTCTGGATTGAATCAAGCATTTTTATTATTACTGTACATTTTTTTTTTCTCTAAATGCTTCAGATTGTAAGGACAAGTTAGAAGTAATTGATTTCAGATGAATCTCCACTTTTGTAGCTTGATGTAACTTTACCTAAAGTAAGTATATCAGGAAAAGTTTTGGTTTCAGTTGAGGCATTAAAGAAGTCAAGAAAAGTAAATAAATCTGGGGTGGAGGGACAAAAATGTAGGGATCGTCCTAGGAGGGGTTTGAGGGAGGAGGTAAAGTAGGTTCTGAGTGCTAGGGGCTTGAACATCCAACTGGCTTGTGTGAGCACATTAGATCGGAGTGAGTATAGGCAAGTAATTTTGTGACTTAAGGTGTGATGGAGGAGTATGAGCAAGATAACATGATGGGGCAGAAAAAATAGTTAGCCAGACTTGAGTCTTCAAGGTGGGAAGTACAGTGCCTATATTCGGAAGGAGTGGTGAAGGTGTTACAGTTTGGAGGGCCATCTGAACTGTAATGTTAGCATACTTCTTCCAAGACCAGTTGAATGAATCACAGTGAATGGTTCTGTTTTCTGTTCTCACACCCTACCTCAGTGGGTGATGGGACAAAAAAAGTGTTAACCAGTTAGTGACAGTCCATGATCAGCTCTTTTGAGTTTTTTTTTTTTTTAACGCACAGGCTGTATCCCACTGAGGCAGGGTGGCCTAAAAACAAAAACGGAAGTTTTTCTTTTTAGATTTAGTAGTAAGAGAGACAAAGTTAGCATATCAGAGGTTTTTACAAAATAGAAGTGGTGCAAGGAGGGAGGAGTATATGGAGAGAAAAAGAGAGGTTAAAAGAGTGGTGAAGCAGTGTAAAAAGAGAGCAAATGAGAGAGTGGGTGAGATGTTAGCAACAAATTTTATTGAAAATAAGAAAAAGTTTTGGAGTGAAATTAATAAGTTGAGAAAGCCTAGGGAATGAATGGATTTGTTAGTTAAAAATAGGAGAGGAGAGTTATTAAATGGAGAGTTAGATTTATCGGGAAGATGGAATATTTTGAGGAATTGTTAAATGTTGATGAAGATAGGGAAGCTGTGATTTCGTGTATAGGACAAGGAGGAATAACATCTTATAGGAGTGAGGAAGAACCGGTTGTGAATGTGGGGAAAGTGCGTGGGGCAGTAAGTAGAATGAAAGGGGGTAAAGCAGCTGGGATTGATGGGATAAAGATAGAAATGTTAAAAGCAGGTGGGGATATAGTTTTGAAGTAGTTAGCATTTTTATTTAATAAATGTATGGAAGAGGGTAAGGTACCTAGGGATTGGCAGAGAGCATGCATAGTTCCTTTGTATAAAGGCAAAGGGGACAAAAGAGAGTGTAAAAATTATAGGGGAATAAGTCTGTTGAGTATACCTGGTAAAGTGTATGGTAGAGTTATTACTGATAGAATTATGAGTAAGACGGAGAGCAGGATAGCAGATGAACAAGGAGTTTTTAGGAAGGGTAGGGGGTGTGTAGACCAAGTGTTTGCAGTGAAACACATAGGTGAACAGTATTTGGATAAGGGTAAAGAGGTTTTTGTGGCATTTATGGATTTGGAAAAGGCATATGATAGGATGGATAGGGGGCAATGTGGCAGATGTTGCAAATGTATGGAATAGGAGCTATAGGTTATTGAAGTCAGTGAAAAGTTTTCTTGAGGATAGTGAGGCTCAGTATTGAAGTCAGTGAAAAGTTTTCTTGAGGATAGTGAGGCTCAGGTTAGAGTAGGTAGGCGAGAGGGGGATTTTTTCCCAGTAAAAGTAGGCCTTAGACAGGGATGTGTGATGTCACCATGGTTGTTCAATATATTTGTAGATGGAGTAGTAAGAGAAGTGAATGCTCGTTGTTGGCAAGAGGTGTTGTGTTAAAAGATAAAGAATCTAACACAAAGTGGGAGTTGTCACAGTTGCTCTTTGCTGATGACACTGCTTTTTGGAGATTCTGAAGAGAAGTTGCAGAGGTTGGTTGATGAGTTTGGTAGGGTATGTAAAAAATTGAAGTTAAAAGTGAATATAGGAAAGAGTAAGGCGATAAGAATAAAAAAAAAAAAATTAGGTAACGGAAGATTGGATATCAGATTGGAGGGAAAGAGTATGGAGGAGGTGAATGTGTTCAGATATTTGGGAGTGGACGTGTCAGCAGATGGGTCTATGAAGGATGAGGTGAATCAGAATTGACGAGGGAAAAAAGGTGAGTGGTGCACTGAGGAGTCTGTGGAAACAAAGAACTTTATCCATGAAAGCAAAGAGGGGAATGTATGAGAGTATAGTTATACCAACGCTTTTGTATGGGTGTGAGGCATGGGTTGTGAATGTTGCAACAAGGAGAAGGCTGGAGGCAGTGGAGATGTCATGTCTGAGGTCAATGTGTGGTGTGAATATAATGCAGAGAATCCATAGTTTGGAGATTAGGAGGAGGTGTGGGATTATGAAAACTATTATCCAGAGGGCTTAGGATGGGTTATTGAGATGGTTTGGACATGTAGAGAGGATGGAAAGAAATAGAATGACTTCAAGAGTATACAAATCTGTAGTGGAGGGAGGGCGGGTAGGGGTCGGCCTAGGAAAGGTTGGAGGGAGGGGGTAAAGGATGTTTTGTGTGCGAGGGGCTTGGACTTCCAGCAAGCATGCATGAGCATATTAGACAGTAGTGAATGGAGACAAATGGTTTTTGGGACTTGACGTGCTGTTGGAGTGTAAGCAAGGTAACATTTATGAAGGGATTCAGGGAAACCGGCAGGCCGGACTTGAGTCCTGGAGATGATAAGTACAGTGTCTGCATTCTGAAGAAATGCAGGCATGCCTCTGGAAAGACAGTGATGAAATGAATGATGATGAAAGTTTTTCTTTTTCAGGCCACCTTGCCTTGATGGGAAACGGCCGATATGTTAATAATTAGTATACTAATAATCATAATAATAATACTGGAAAAATCTGTTGTATGTTGTTTTCAATGTATTTGTAGTAATTTTTTTTTTTTTTTTTTTTTTGAGAAACGATTCTATAGTATATAGGTATTACTGGCGTTACATCTGGCAGCGAGGAGCTGCAGTTCCCTCATATGATATTTTGACGAGCCGCCACTTGTACACTGTAATTGGTTGGTTTATTTAATCAGGGTACATTTACTAATTTATATTTTTATATCTTGCGTCAAAAGGATTCCACAGAAGGCTGGCCAGCCAAGAATTGTTCCCATGGGTCCTCATATATCTAGTCTCCAATCAGGAAGAGGCCTAGTGTCCAGTTCTGCTAGAAGATTAGAGGTGAGTTTCAGCCATCTCACAAATTGACCACTTTGTTGACATACTTTTCATGGAATAAAATACTTTGCACAGCCACTGATAGTTCTGTTGTCTTTGTTTTGCATGTGTTATTTTGTATTAAAACTTAATTTTATTATTTAATGTTTTAGCATAGGTAACAAACAAGTTAGGTAATGAAAGACTGGGTATATCAAATTGGAAGGAGGGAGTATGCCGGACTGTACTCATAATTAAAGTACTCTAGGTGGAAGGCACACGACATACTTTGTCCAAAGTAATACCCTACCCTGGTAGGGTTGTCAGTGAGGCAAAAAGTTTTGCTGGCCTGGCAGCTTGAATTGGAACAGCTCAGGATTCCCTAAGGCTACTAGCTGCATCCTACATGCCTTCTAGATTTGTGTGGTGGATGGTTTTGTGTGTGTGGTCCCCTGGACTGATTGTGTCAGACATTTTTGGCTATCGACAAAGTAATATGGGCATGAGTATGACGCTAATACAAGAGTACAGTGGATCATCGCTATTCGAACACTCCAAAACTCACCCTTTTATGTAAGTTTATTATTGTAAGTGCTTTTATAAGTGTATTTTTGGGGGGTCTGAAATGGACTAATCTAATTACATCATTCCTTATGGGAATAAATTCGTTTGGTAACAGCACTTGAACAGCATTCTGAAATGAGGGTGAGTTTTGGAGTGTTCGAATAGCGAGGGTCCACTGTATTGTACAGATCATTGGATTACATAGGGGTAGGCTATCAAATGAAGGAATTAGTAGAAGCAATCGATGTGTGTGAGCAACTAATGAAGATCCTGGTTGTGTCAGTTCCTTGAGGACAGTATTTGACATGCTCACCAAAAGCACGTCCAGGGAATCCTAGGAAAAGTCCCTACTAATGGTAACTGTAATAATGTACTTAGGATTGCTCTGTGATCATTAGCCCAAATCTTTCATGAAGTGTAATGTAATATATTTTTATGTAAGACATTGATCTTTGCCTCACTGCAAAATTTGTTGTTCATTGGCTTCGTGCCTGTGAGGTACTCTACTTCAATTACTGGCCAGGAAGTTCTTGAGACTTGAATACCATTGAGAACCTCTGGGCTGAGATAGAGATATCTACTAGGGAAAGGCTATCACTAAACCCTGAAGAATGTGTTAATAACTTCTAGGTGTGTGGAGGATGTCCTAAAGCACAAGGGATGACCTGTTTTGTCATCATGGCTTGAAAGGGGACATGTACTTTAATGACGAGGACTGTAATACAAGACTACATACAGTTTTCAGATACACTGTAATAAACATTAAAAGTAAAAGTGTTAAAAGTGCAGTTCACTGGCATAATTTTATTTACTTTCTGTGGTAGATGATGAGATTGTTTTTGCTCTGACAATAAACAAAATCTGTTGTACCCAATGGATTTTGTCCGTTGTTTCCAAAATCAGTTTACATGTTGGATTTTGCTGGGCATTTTTGAAAGCTGTCATATGGAAGTCCATGAAATCAAGGTTATACTGAATTTAAATTTCCAGTCTTTTGTTTTTAATGAATTCTATGTAAATTATTTGTATTACAGGTCATGAGAAATTGTGTGAACTGCATTTTTGAAAATAAAATCAGTGATGCTAGAAAAACCTTTCCGGCTGTCTTAAGAGCGCTGAAGAGTAAAGCTGCACGCTTAGCCCTATGTACAGAGTTGAGTCATCATGTACAGGGCAACAAGGCTGTACTTGAACACCAGCAGTTTGATCTAGTGGTTCGTCTGATGAACTGTGCACTGCAGGTGAGTGACAAATTGGGTATGTCAACAAACTGTGACCAGTGTCTTTTAATTTTGTAAGGTAATGATTGGCTGTAAAAGGTACAATACAATGCTGTTGTTCATTTCAGATTTGCTGTACTTGCAAAACATTCTATGCAGTATTCTGAAGGTTTATAGGATGCACAGCATTTTACGCAAAACTTAGTCTAGTTAAAAAATCTACGTAGTTTTATTTTAGTTTTAAGAGTGCTCTGGAAGAAGGAAAACTGGAAATGCAGTACTGACTCCTGCTTCATTAATCCTCAGCAGTGAGTTAAATATAGGTATAATGGTGTATGCTTTCTTATTCTTTGAAAATACTGATTCATTTAAAAAAAGCATGAGGGTCTAATTTGGTAGGTTTAAAAAATATTGTGCAAGTGGACTCTGTGCCACATAACTGTTCAGTATTGGCTTTTGAAGCTTTATTTTTAAAGTTACCTTTTTCCAAATAATATATAGGTTATGATCCAGAAAATGGGCACTGTAACAGAAATAAGGTTGGGTTCTGGACACCTTTAAATTTGACAGTCATGTTAAATTATTGTTCCAGTTAAAAAATATACTAATTGCGTAAATTCACTCTGTCTCTTCTCTCTCGCACTCTCTCTCGCTCGTGCTTTCAACACAGTCATTTCCTACCAAGGTAGGGCTGTCCCCCAAAAAAGAAGAAATTTTCAAGGTCATTCATTCGGTCACTGTCTAGCCAGAAATGTATCAACATCACAGCTCGGATAACCCTCTTGATCTGCAACATCCTTGCCCCTCCTTCAGAGTGCAGGCACCGTATTTCCCATCTCCAGGACTTAGGCTTGGCCAACTGGCTTCCCTGAATCCTTTCATAAATATTACCTTGCATGCACTCTAATAGCACATCATATAATACATAAAAGCCACTTGCCTCCTTTTACTCGTAACATGCTTAGACGAGCCTGTTGGGTCTCTAAGCCCCTAGCACTCGAAATCGCCCTTACCCCTTGCTTTCAGCCCTTCCTGGGAATACCCACCACCCCTATCTTACCTCTTCTCCAGATTTATATAGAGGAGGGCCCTGCTTAGGCAGCAGGTTAAGTTCCAGGCTACTGCTGTAAAGCGAAAATCACTGTAAGGTGAATCGTGACTTTTTTTACTTTCAAATGAATATAAAACCCTGAAAACATTTTTACACTGTCATATATTAACCCTTTCAGGGTCAGTCCCGTATATGTATGGCTTGATAGCCAGTGTTGGTCCTGTATTTATATGCCAAAATTCTAGCGCCTTCAAATCTGGTGGAAGAAAGCTGGTAGGCCTACATATGAAAGAATGGATCTGTGTGGTCAGTGTGCACAGTATAACAAAAATCCTGCAGCACTCAGTGCATAATGAGAAAAAAAATCTGACCGTGTTTTTCGTTTAAAACAGCAACTTTGCAGCGTATTTTCGTATGGTATTTATGGTTGTATTCTCATTTTCGTGGTCTCATTTTATAGAATGGAAGATATATTACAGAAATAGAGATGATTTTGATTGGTTTCACAATGAAAGGTACCTTGAAATTGAGCTCAAATTAGCGGAAATGTTTGATTTTTGCCAATGTTCAAGAGTAAACAAATCACGCCACACGTCCAATACACGTCAACTGGGGAGTCTAATATTTTTTCACAAGTGCGCTGATATTATTCATACCATTTTTACAATAATGCAGTAGTCTGCATAACAGTAAATCTTCTATTTTTTGTGAGAATAAAAATTCAAAATGGAAAGCAAGAGTAATATAAGAGGGGCCTGGAGACATGACTAATAAACAGAAAAAAGTTATTTTAGTGCCAGGAATGTCTGTCTTGTTTATTCTGGACCCTATTTTGAAATTGGCATCTTTTGAAATTTGGTTGAAATTGGTAAGATTGCCAATTTCTGACCACTTTATTGGGTAGTTGAAATCGGTAAATGGGCAGTTTCTTGTACTCAATTGATAGAAAAAATGGAGTTCTAGCAAAATAGCTATTAGTTTTAGTCAACTGGAACAATGGAATTGGCCGAAAATAGGTCTCAAAGTGGGCAAAATCGCTGATATCACTAACTTCGCAAGAGCGTAATTTCGTAAGTTTTCCACCAAATTTTGTACTTTTGGTGTCATTACCATCGGGAAAAGATTCTATCATTTCATAAGAATTTTTTTTTTTTTTTTTTATTATTAATTTTTTGAGCCTGAGAGTGAGTTAAGGATCGGGGTTCTCAACCCTCAAAGGGTTAAGTGAGCAGTATAGCTAGGCCTAAAAAATACATATACAGTGGTACCTCGAGTTACGATGGTCCCCAAAATCGCCCTTTTATGTAAGTTTATTTTTTTAAATGCTTTTGTAAGTATATTTTTGGGGGTGTAAAAGGACTAGTCTATTTTACATTATTCCTTATGGGGATAAATTCGTTTGGTAATGGCACTTGAACAGCATTCTCGAACGAAAAAATATCGTAACTCGAGGTACCACTGTATATTACACATTACTTACCTTAAAATATTTTTGTCCTTATAGTGAGTGGTGAATATATTTATTGTAGGACGTCTGAATAAATGAAGAATGGGTATGCAATATTACCCTCGTATCTGCAAGGGATATGTTCCAAGACCTAGTGCAGATACCTGAAACTGCGGATAGTAGTGAACCCTATACTTAAGTAATTTTTTGTTTACATACATTTTTTTTTTTTTAACAAGTCGGCCGTCTCCCACCGAGGCAGGGTGACCCAAAAAGAAAGAAAATCCCCAAAAAGAAAATACTTTCATCATCATTCAACACTTTCACCACACTCATACATAATCACTGTCTTTGCAGAGGCGCTCAGATACGACAGCTGAGAATAAGTCCCTCCCAACTGTCACTATCCCAGACCCCTCCTTTAAAGTGCAGGCATTGTACTTCCCATTTCCAGGACTCAAGTCCAACTAAATCAATTAACTGGTTTCCCTGAATCCCTTCACAAAATGTTACATACATACCTATGATAAAGTTTAATTGATAAATTACGCACAATAAGTCGAGAATTAGCACTTTTTCACTGATGGGAAGCACTTCACGACTTCTCATTAGCTTTGAAGAAATGTCACCACCACTACTTTTGCACTTTGATTTCAATATTAAACAAAATTTTGGGCCAGGGTAAACCGTGGATAATTGAAACCGCAGAAACTGGACCCGTTAATATGATGGTCCTACCGTAATTGAAAACTGCTGTATTAGCAAAACGCTGTAAAGCGGGGCTTGCCTGTATCCTTCTAGTCATCCTATTTTCCTCCATCCTTTCCACATGTCCAAACCACCTCAATAACCACTCCTCTGCCCTTTGAATAATACTTTAGGAAACCCCACACATATTCTCCTAATATTTTGTTTATTGGGAGAATTACAATTAGCCTACTGGGCCAAGTTGGATGTAGCAGGATTGATCAGCTGACACACACAGTCTATGTCAGCATTGTGTTGAGCGATCTTTGGAAAGAATGAAGTTTATCCATGGAGGCAGATAGGAAAAGGTAGCAAGGGTATAGTGGTACAAACATTTGTGTGATGCATGGGTTTTAAACATTTTAGTAAGGAGGAGACTGGAGATCTTGTGTGGTGTAAACATAATTTCGTGCATAAAAATTAGAAGACAGTGTGGGGTTCTTGAAAGGTGTACTGCATGGGAATGAGGAGGGGTTATTTAGGTAATTTGGGCATTTGAAAAGGTTGGTTTGACTAGGATGATTGTGAGAGTTAATAAATCTGAGGGGACGGAAAGAAGGAAGATTAGGGGGTCATCTCAGAAACAGTTCAAAGGCAGGGGGAGTAAAAGGAGCTTTAAGTTTTAGGGGCTTAAACATCCAGCAGGCTTGTGTGAGCCTGTTAGATGAGAGTGAATGGGGATGAGTAGTTTTTTAATGGACTTGATATGGAAGAGATTCTGGGAAAGCCAATTAGCTGGGCTCAAGTCTTGGAGGGAAAGGGCAGTGCCTGCACTCTTGGAAGAGGGATGGGGATATTGCAGTCGGAGGGTAATCTGACTGTGATATCATCACACTTCAGGAAAGACATACGAATTGAATGAATGATGGTGAATGTGGTTTCTTTAGGTCTCCCTGCTTTGGCGGGAGATGGCTGCTGAGTTTAAAAAAAAAAAAAAATTTTATTTACTTTTTACCCAGTGTTGTTGATTAGGACATTTTTATATTTCTTTTTCCATCAAAGTAATTTGCACGATGGGAAGCCTTTCCCTGATAATTATGATTTGTTTGGATACCTATTTTATTATTGTAAGCTAGCAAAAGCAGGGTGACTTTAGTTATACCTACATACATAATTATTTAGTCAATTGGAATGTTAATTGTGTGGGGATATTTAGCAGTGCATAATGTGTCCATTCCTTGTACCCTTTCTGCTGTTAATAAAATTGTTATAAATAAGGATTATTTTTGCAGGACGATTCACCCGTTGATGAACATGGTGTAGCTGCAGCTCTTCTTCCACTCTCCACTGCCTTTTGCCGCAAACTATGCACTGGAGTTATCCAGTTTGCATATACATGCATCCAGGTCAGAGTTGCAATTAATATTGTTAACTAGGAAGGTGATTATCAGAGCAGGAGACAGCTGCTTAATTAACATACCAAAAAAAAAAAATTAGTATTATGTAGAAGGCTGGTTGACAGCAACTGCCCAGCAAAGTACTGCAGTCCTGCTGGATGAGCATGAACTGGAAACTTAAAATTGTTTTTATACTGGTAGGATTGCTGTGATTGATATGTGGGTGGTTTATATGTGGGTTAGTGGGCCACCACCAGCAATAGCCTGGTTGACCATGCAAGCACCAGACCAGAGCCTGGCTGTAGGCCAGGCTCCAGCCTGGAGTAAAAAACTCTTGGAACTCATCAAAGGTATGTATATAGGTGTATTGTATAAGACTGATATATAATACAGACAAAATGAAGAATTAGACACATGTGCTTCAGATTCTTCAAGACTATGTTGCTCTTCACCAGCTCCAAGGCTGAGGGACTGATTATTTCATCTTTTATATATAGTTCTACATTCTTCACACTTTGATGGCAAAACATCTACAAATTAAGATACCCAGATGTTGCACATGTGCCTAATTCTTCATATAGGTGTATTGCACTGCTCCTCTTGTTCTGCCTGTTTTGGCACTTGTAGCTAAACCTAGCTGCAAATGGCACAATAGGGAGAGAAAATTCAATGAGTAAACCAGAAATCACAGAGGGAGGCAACCTCTAGAAGTGGATCACATCAGAAATTGCAAGACCCCCAAATTTTTCTTTATACTAGTATGTACGTCGAAAACAACCTTGTTCCCTGTGTACTAGGATGTCATACAAAGTTTAATTGTTAACCCATTCACTGTCAGAAGCCCCAAAATTAAAAGTGCTCACAGAGTTGGCTTTTTTTTTTTTTTCTTCTGAAATAGCAGAAAATCTTTTTCTGACAGTAATGACGCCAAAAATATGAAGCTACGTAAGTTCACGTTCTGCAATTTACACAGCAGCGATTTTGCCCACCGAGTCCTATTTCAAGTAAATTTCATTACTCTTTTCAATCAAATTCTTTGCTATTATGCTAGTATATCTTTCATTTCATCTACTGACCATGAACCCGTCCATTAAACTATCAGAACTACCTACGTGAGTGTATTTACCTGGCTATATTACTAAGCATAAATAATTGTTTTTGGGACTTGACAAGCTGTTGGAATGTGAGCAGGGTAATATTTTGTGAAGGGATTCAGGAAAACCAGTTAACCGGACTTGAGTCCAGGAGGTGGGAAGTACAATGTTTGCACTTTAAAAGAGGGGAAGAGGGGTTTGGGATATTTGCTGTTTGGAGTGGCATCTGAACTGTCATATCTGCACGCCTCTGCAAAGACAGATTATGAGTGAGTGATGGTAAAAGTGTTAAACGATGGTGAAAGTGTTTTTCTTTTTATGGGTCACCCTGCCTCGGCGTGTTGAAAAGAAAAAAAATTTATTAGACCTAGGATATCCCAGTATAGTCAGTGTGACTTATTTCCATGTTTTACGGAGTATTACACCTTGAAACAATTGTAATATTATAGGTATTCCTCGTACATAATGTTAGAAGATCATAGTAACAAAAAAAATTGAATAAACAATTATTTCACCAATCTATACTACAGGTATCCCTCAACATTCGTGTTTTCCACTTTCACGGTCTTCATACATTCGCGAATTCCCGGCCGCCAAATTCCCTGCCGCCAAATTCCCACCCACCAAATCATATTTAAGTTTCCTGCCACCCGAGCGTCCCTACTACCTTCCCTCCGACCCGGCAGCCAGCCCCCACACCACTCACTCACTGAGTGTTTTGTTTGTTCATTATTTGTTATTAAACTACAGTATAACATGTATGTTGTACTATATAGTACAATATTTGACTATGTTTTCATGTGTTTTATGATTAAATAAAGGTTATCTATCTATCTTTTTTTTTTTTTTTTTTTTTTTTTTCCAACAAGTCGGCCGTCTCACACCGAGGCAGGGTGACCGAAAAAGAAAGAAAATCCCCAAAAAGAAAATACTTTCATCATCATTCAACACTTTCACCACACTCATACATAATCACTGTCTTTGCAGAGGAGCTCAGATACGACAGCTGAGAAAAGTCCCTCCCAGCTGTCACTATCTCAGACCCCTCCTTTAAAGTGCAGGCATTGTACTTCCCATTTCCAGGACTCAAGTCCAATTAAATCAATTAACTGGTTTCCCTGAATCCCTTCACAAAATGTTACCCTGCTCACACTCCAACAGATCGTCATGTCCCAAAACCATTCGTCTCCATTCACTCCTATCTAACACGCTCACACATGCTTGCTGGAAGTCCAAGCCCTCGCCCACAAAACCTCCTTTACCCCTTCCCTCCAACCTTTTCTAGGACGACCCCTACCCGCCTTCCTTCCCCCTACAGATTTATACGCTCTCCAAGTCATTCTACTTTGATCCATTCTCTCTAAATGACCAAACCACCTCAACAACCCCTCTTCAGCCCTCTGACAAATACTTTTAGTAACTCCACACCTTCTCCTAATTTCCACATTTCGAATTTTCTGCATAATATTTACACCACACATTGCCCTTAGACAGGACATCTCCACTGCCTCCAGCCTCCTCCTCGCTGCAGCATTTGCAACCCATGCTTCACACCCATATAAGAGTGTTGGTACCACTATACTTTCGTACATTCCCTTCTTTGCCTCCATGGATAACGTTTTTTGTCTCCATAGATACCTCAATGCACCACTCACCTTTTTTCCTTCATCAATTCTATGGTTAACCTCATCCTTCATAAACCCATCCGCTGACACGTCAACACCCAAATATCTGAAAACATTTACTTCTTCCATAATCCCTCTCTCCAATGTGATATCCAATTTTTCTTTATTTAAATCGTTTGATACCCTCATCACCTTACTCTTATCTATGTTCACTTTTAACTTTCTACCTTTACACACTCTCCCAAACTCGTCCACTAACCTTTGCAACTTTTCTTTAGAATCTCCCATAAGCACAGTATCATCAGCAAAAAGTAACTGTGTCAACTCCCATTTTGCATTTAATTCTCCATAATTTAATCCCACCCCTCTCACCAACACCCTAGCATTTACTTCTTTTACAACCCCATCTATAAATATATTAAACAACCATGGTGACATTACACATCCCTGTCTAAGACCTACTTTTACCGGGAAGTAATCTCCCTCTCTCCTACACACCCTAACCTGAGCCTCACTATCCTCATAAAAACTCTTTACAGCCTTCAGTAACTTACTACCTATTCCATACACTTGCAACATTTGCCACATTGCTCCCCTATCCACTCTATCATATGCCTTTTCTAAATCCATAAATGCAATAAAAACTTCTCTACCTTTATCTAAATACTGTTCACATATATGCTTCACTGTAAACACTTGATCTACACATCCCCTACCCACTCTATTATTATTAATATTAATATTATTAATATTTCCTTACAATATATTGTAGGGAAATTAATAATAATAATAATAATAATTGCTGTGGAGTGCTCTAAATGTCAGCTACCAAATACTGATAACATTTAAAGTGCTCCAGATCAATTATTATAAATTATTATTATTCTAAAAACAATAAATGCTATTTTTGCATTTGTTCTTATAACAAGAGTGATTTAGGCATGTTTACCCTGATGTAAACATCTTTTATGGTGGCGGCCTGCCTGCTCTCTTACCCCACTCATATAATATGGCATATATTATTCATTTCAGCATCTTTATTACAGTTCTAGGGTATTTATCATGTTTCTGATATCAATTTGGAATAAATGTAATAGACAGATAACCTTTATTACTAATATTAGTGTAATTACACAACATTTTATTAGCGCTAAGGCTAACATCCACCACCTATGACGACTCACCAGACACTACTCACCTCTCCCTCCCTACAATAGCTCCTCCCACTTCGTAACGATGTTAGATGGTGAATTTAATGTATTTTTCTGTAAGCTTAACTCGTATGTGTATTTTACGTTTTTATTGTTTTCTGTAATATATGAGTTATGCAAATTAAAATAAAGTTATAAAGTTGGAGTTTCATTTTTTTTTCTAATGTATACATATTTAATTCAACATTTGGCATCATTACAAAGTGGGCGGAGCTACAGCAGAGGGAGAAGAAGCAGTGTGTATGTAACTCTTGATTCCCCATGACACTTCACAACACTATAAAATACGTATTGTATAATTATAGTACTATTACAGGCCTCCCTCCACAGCCAGCTCATGTCAAAATAACATGTATATAGTACATTATTTTACGATGTTTATGTGTGTTTTATGATTGTTCATGGTTCAATAGGTTAAGGAAGCAGTATTGTATTATATTTCCCTACAATATATTGGGGCACCAAACATTCGCGATTTTTCAACATTCACGAGGCTCTTGATCCCCTAACCCTCGCGAATGTTGAAGGAGACCTGTATATATTCCAAGTGGAGCAATGTCGGGCTTAGCATTTTCCCATGTTTGAAATGCTAAAATGTCTTTAAACACACACAGTATTATAAGAAACTCAAGTGTACATAGTGTTAAACATTAAAAGCAATTACAAAACTAAAAACCAATCATAATTATCAATAAGTTGCCAAACTTTAATATCACTGGTGCATTTATGCTCTCTTGGCATTGCCAGCTTAACGCACCATAAAATTTTAATTTTTTTATCTGATTCCACTTATTTTAGTCTTAATTGATTCAGAAAAATGCTTTTTAATTCTAGTATATATAAAAAAATATTTTTCAAAATCTTTCCCTACACGCAGGAATTTTTTCCAGGTATGACACAGCTTTTCCTATAAACATAGATTTTGTCATCCATGTTGGTATTTATAATTTTGTTACAGGATCACTGTGTCTGGGGTAACCAGCAGTTTTGGGAAGCATCATTTTATCAAGATGTTCAAAAGGAGATCAGGAGTCTCTATCAAGATCGATCGCAACAGACAAGTCGAACCTCAGTCTGCTCAGACCCAACTTGTATCAAGGATCCTTCTCTCAGTCCTGTTAACCCAAGAGATGTAAGCACAGAATATGAATTAGTATTCTTTCTTTCTTGCCTTATAATTAGCATAATAAATTTCTTGAATAAACAAGTTATCGAATTTAATATTGGGCTTGTGACATTTTTGTGTAGTGCAGTAGCCTTGTATTCATCTGTATTTGATATAATTATTTTACAACTGTAGACATTTTAAAAACAAAAGCTTATTCTGCATAGGGAATGTTTTTCAAAAGTATGAACCTTAAAATATAACAAGAGCATACCCAGGATTCTGGTAAGAAAGTTTCACATTGTAAGGTTCCTTACTCCCCAAGAAATTTTTTTACATTTGGTGAATATTAGGGACTTTTTGAGGTGATATGCAGCAGATATTAGGATATTTAAAAAGATTATCAAGGGGCAATTTAGAGTCAGTATAAGCATTCACTGTCTTACACAAGCCTGAAAAACTTACCCATCTACTAACCTGCCTTAGAACCTGGTACCACTTTTGGGCAGTACCTTGTTGCCTAACTCTGGTGCTGGTGTTCCAGTTGACTTTTGATATCTGTGAACTTCTCTCGACCTTGACTGTGTACCTGATTTCTCCCACGATGGCACTGTTTTCGAATCGTTCACATGTTGCATGACTGGTTGGCTTGACATCAACATCCAAATGACCTCAACCATGTACTTGATGATCCATTTCCTATTACAGACATTCCTTCCTGCTTCAACCCTAAAAAAAAAACTATTCCCCTCCACCACTTCATGGAAAAACGCCTGGCATCACTCTGCGAAGACTGTCAGGTTGCACTGTCAGTTCAGTATATCTTAGTAGATTGTCCAGCCTATCAGCAAGCATCCAGAATTTGCTTCCATTGTTTCTTCCACCCCAACACATTATCACTGACCTCCTTGCTGAAAGTTCCAACCTCTGAAACACACCCTCATTGACTTTCTAACAGACACAAACTTGTTGTACCAACTGTGATATTCCTTTTACTCTCTTCCCTACTCCCACTTACCCCTGCCCTTATGCATTCCTGCCTTTCTCTTCATAATTACTTTTGCATATTCCTTCTTTCACACATTCCTACCTGCAACACTGTATGATCCTTTCATGTTCAGCACTTAATGTAATAATTATTATTATTATTTTTCTAGTGGTCATTTGCATAAGAATTTATTACAAGGAAAGCAAGCATAGACAGATTAGTGATAGGATTTCTCCAGTCTTGTATAACAGGTCTTTGTGCTTAATGCACTTTAGCTTAATACTTGCTGTCATGTTCTGCTTTTGAGTTCCAGTGGTAAAGAAGTCTTGTTAAAATGTTACCAAGTTTATAATTTCAGATGCTCAAGGGGCATTTTTTTTTTCTTTTTCTTAATATATTTTTTATTAACACATCGGCCGTCTCCCACCAAGGCAGGGTGGCCCGAAAAAGAAAAACTTTCACCATCATTCACTCTATCACTGTCTTGCCAGAGGCATGCTTACACTACAGTTACAAAACTGCAACATTAACACCCCTCCTTCAGAGTGCCGGCACTGTACTTTCCCCATCTCCAGGAATCAAGTCCGGCCTGCCGGTTTCCCTGAATCCCTTCATAAATGTTACCTTGCTTATACTCCAACAGCACGTCAAGCCCTAAAAACCATTTGTCTCCATTCACTCTTATCTAACACGCTCACGCACACTTGCTGGAAGTCCAAGCCCCTCACACACAAAACCTCCTTTACCCCATCCCTCCAACCATTCCTAGGCCGACCCCTACCCTGCCTTCCCACCACTACAGATTTATACACTCGAAGTCATTCTATTTCCTTCTATCCTCTCTTTACGTCCAAACCATCTCAACAACCCCTCCTCAGCCCTCTTGATAATAGTTTTCGTAATCCCACACCTCCTCCTAATCTCCAAACTATGGATTCTATGCATTATATTCACACCACACATTGCCCTCAGACATGACATCTCCACTGCCTTCAGCCTTCTCCTTGTTGCAACATTCACAACCCATGCCTCACACTCATACAAGAGCGTTGGTATAACTATACTCTCATACATTCCCCTCTTTGCTTTCATGGATAAAGTTCTTTGTCTCCATAGACTCCTCAGTGCACCACTCGCCTTTTTCTCCTCGTCAATTCTATGATTCGCCTCATCCTTCATTGACCCATCTGCTGACATGTCCACTCCCAAATATCTGAACATATTCACCACCTCCATACTCTCTCCCTCCAATCTGATATCCAATCTTCCAGTACCTTATTTTTTTGTTATCCTCATCACCTTACTCTTTCCTATATTCACTTTTAATTTCCTTCTTTTACATACCATACCAAACTCATCAACCAACCTCTGCAACTTTTCTTCAGAATCTCCGAAAAACACAGTGTCATCAGCAAAGAGCAACTGTGACAACTCCCACTTTGTGTTAGATTCTTTATCTTTTAACCCCACACCTCTTGCCAACACCTTAGTATTCACTTCTCTTACAACTCCATCTATAAATATATTGAACAACCATGGTGACATCACACATCCCTGTCTAAGACCTGGGAAATAATCTCCCTCTCACTTACATACTCTAACATGAGCCTCACTATCTTCGTGAAAACTTTTCACTGCTTTCAATAACCTACCTCCTATTCCATATATTTGCAACATCTGCCACATTGCTTTCCCTATCCACCCTATCATATGCCTTTTCCGAATCCATAAATGCCACAAAAACCTCTTTACCCTTATCTAAATACTGTTCACCTATATGTTTCATTACAAACACTTGATCTACACACCCCCTACCTTTTCTAAAGCCTCCTTGTTCATCTGCTATCCTGCTCTCCATCTTAATCATAATTCTTTCAATAATAACTTTACCATACACTTTACCAGGTATACTCAACAGACTTCTTACCCTATAATTTTTACACTTTTGTTCCCTTTGCCTTTATACAAAGGAATTATGCATGCTCTCTGCCAATCCCAATGTACTTTATCCTCTTCCATACATTTATTAAATAAAAACGCTAACCACTTCAAAACTATATCCCCACCTGCTTTTAACATTTCTATCTTTATCCCATCAATCCCAGCTGCTTTACCCCCTTTCATTCTACTCACTGCCCCACGCACTTCCCCCACACTCACAACTGGTTCTTCCTCACTCCTATAAGATGTTATTCCTTCTTGCCCTATACATGAAATCACAGCTTCCCTATCTTCATCAACATTTACCAATTCCTCAAAATATTCCCTCCATTTTCCCGATACCTCTAACTCTCCATTTAATAACTCTCCTCTCTTATTTTTAACTAACAAATCTATTTTTTCCCTAGGCTTTCTCAACTTATTAATCTCACTCCAAAACTTTTTCTTATTTTCAACAAAATTTGTTAACATCTCACCCACTGTCTCATTTGCTCTCTTTTTACATTGCTTCACCACTCTCTTAACCTCTCTTTTTCTCTCCATATACTCCTCCCTCCTTGCATCACTTCTACTTTGTAAAAACCTTATTTTTTTATTTTTTTATTTTTTTTATTAACACATCGGCCGATTCCCACCAAGGCAGGGTGGCCCGAAAAAGAAAAACTTTCATCATCATTCACTCCATCACTGTCTTGCCAGAAGGGTGCTTTACACTACAGTTATAAAACTGCAACATTAACACCCCTCCTTAAGAGTGCCGGCACTGTACTTCCCATCTCCAGAACTCAAGTCCGGCCTGCCGGTTTCCTGAATCCCTTCATAAATGTTACTTTGCTCACACTCCAACAGCACGTCAAGTATTAAAACCATATGCCTCCATTCACTCCTATCAAATACGCTCACACATGCTTGCTGGAAGTCCAAGCCCTCGCACACAAAACTTCCTTTACCCCCTCCCTCCAACCTTTCCTAGGCCGACCCCTACCCCGCCTTCCCTCCACTACAGATTTATACACTCTCGAAGTCACTCTGTCTCGTTCCATTCTCTCTACATGTCCAAACCACCTCAACAACCCTCCTCAGCTCTCTGGACAATCGTTTTGGTAATCCCGCACCTCCTCCTAATTTCCAAACTCCGAATTCTCTGCATTATATTCACAACACACATTGACCTCAGACATGACATCTCCACTGCCTCCAGCCTTCTCCTCGTTGCAACATTCATCACCCATGCTTCACACCCATATAAGAGCGTTGGTATAACTATACTCTCATACATTCCCCTCTTTACTTCCATGGACAAGGTTCTTTGTCTCCACAGACTCCGAAGTGCTCCACTCACCCTTTTCCCCTCATCAATTCTATGATTCACCTCATCCTTCATAGACCCATCCGCCGACATGTCCACTCCTAAATATCTGAATACATTCACCTCCTCCATACTCTCTCCCTCCAATCTGATATCCAATCTTTCGTCACCTATTCTTTTTGTTATCCTCATCACCTTACTCTATTAACTTTTTCTCTTACTACTCTCTTTACATCATCATTCCACCAATCGCTCTTCTTCCCTCACGCACTCACTTTCCTGTAACCACAAACTTCTGCTGAACACTCTAACACTATATTCTTAAACTTACCCCATACATCTTCTACCCCATTGCCTTTACTCTCACTAGCCCATCTGTCCTCCAACAGTTGTTTATATCTTACCCTAACTGCCTCCTCCTTTAGTTTATAAACCTTCACTTCTCTCTTACTTGCTGCTTCCATTTTCCTTGTATCCCATCTACCTTTTTCTCTCACTGTAGCTACAACTAAAAATTGATCTGATATATCTGTGGCCCCTCTATAAACATGTACATCCTAAAGTCTACCCAACAGTCTTTTATCTACCAATACGTAGTCCAACAAACTACTGTCATTTTGCCCTACATAATATCTTGTATACTTATTTATCCTCATTTTCTTAATGTGTTATCTATAACCAAACCCCTTTCTATACAAGTTCAATCAAATGCTCCCCATTATCATTTACACCTGGTACCCCAAACTTGCCTACCACACCCTCTCTAAATGCTTCTACTTTAGCATTTAGGTCCTATACCACAATTACTCTCACTTGGCTCAAAAGTACTTACACACTCGCTTAACATCTCCCAAAATCTCTCTCCTTTACACCCCTCTCTTCTCCAGGTGCATACACACTTTTATGACCCACTTTTCACATCTGACCCATATTTTAATCCACATAATCCTTGAATTTATACATTTATATTCCCTCTTCTCTCTCCATAACTGATCCTTCAACATTATTGCTACCCCTTCCTTAGCTCTAACTCTCTCAGACACTCCTGACTTAATCCCATTTTTTTCTCCCCACTGAAACTCCCCTACCCCCTTCAGCTTTGTTTCACTTAGGGCTAGGACATCCAACTTCTTTTCATTCAAAACATTAGCAATCATTTCTTTCTTATCATCTGCACTACATCCATGCACATCCCAGTTTTTTTAAGTTTTTCTTTAACTTGTTTTTAGTAGTTTATACAGGAGAAGGGGTTATTAGCCCATTGCTCCCGGCATTTAGTCGCCTCCTACGACACACAAAGCTTACGGAGGAAGAATTTTGTTCCATTTCCCCATGGAGATAAGCAGAAAATAAACAAGAACTAGGAAGAAAGTAGAAGAAAACCCAGAGGGGTTAGTATATATATGCTTGTACATGCATATGTAGTGTGACCTAAGTGTAAGTAGAAGTAGCAAAACATGCCTGCAACCTTGCATGTTTGAGACAGAAAAAGACACCAGCAATCCTACCATCATGCAAAACAATTACAGGCTTATGTTTCACATTCATTTGGTAGGACGGTAGTACCTCCCTGGGTGGTTGCTGTCTGTACAGAAAATAAGTTGACAGTGAACTTACGCGTCGGTCTGGAGTTTTGAGACTCTCTGATCGCGGGTTCTAACCCCACCCATGGTATGGTTTGATAGTGAACATAGATTAAAGTGATGAGGGTATCAAACGAGTTAGGAGGAAAAATTGGATATTAGGCTGGAGCGAGGGAGTATGGAAGTGAATGTGTTCAGATATTTGGGAGTAGACTTGTCAGCAGTTGGGTTTATAAAGGATGAGGCAAACCATAGAATTGATGAAGGAAAAAGGTGGGTGGTGCATTGAGGTATCTGTAGAGACAAAGAATGTCATCCATGGAGGCAGAGAAAGAGGCTAGAGGCAGTGTGGATGTCATGTCTAAGGGCAATGTGTTGTGTAAATATTATGCAGAGAAATCATAGTGTGAAAATTATGAGGTGTGGAGTTACTAAAAGAATTATTCAGAGGGCTGAGGAGGGGTTGTTGAGGTGGTTTGGTCATTTAGAGAGGATGGAGCAAAATAGGATGATTTAGAGGGTAAATGAATCTAGTGGAGGGGTAGGGGTCGTCCTAGAAAAGGATGGAGGGAGTGGGTATAAGAGGTTTTGTGTACAAGGGGCTTGGACATACAACAGGCATGTGTTAGTGTGTTAGATAGGAGTGGATGGAGACGAATGGATTTTGGAATGTGAACAGGGTAATATTTTGTGAAGGGATTCAGGGAAACCAGTTAGCCGGATTTGAGACCTGGAGGTGAAAAGTACACCTTTAAGGAAGGGTTTGGGATATTTGTTGTTTGGAGTGACATCTGAAATGTGATGTGTGTGAATGATGCAGATTTTTTTTCCATGGGGGGCTGGGTCATCACCCTGTCTCCATGGGAGATGACCAGCGTGTTGGAAAAAAAAAATTGAGGAGAACCTTGAGTTACTTGTAGTTTAAGCAACATTCAATTTAAAGCTTCTCCAGGCATTTTGTAAGATGCCAGATGTTTGTTTTTAAATTTTTAGTAATTCCCATTAAAAACTTGAAGACCAACAGCTTAAACAAGCTCATTTCAAAAGTCTTCAGTTTTATTAAGAGATAAACTTGGATTTGTGATTCAGACTACTGAAAATTGTGACATTATTTTGCATAACCTATTCTGTATAATTTATTATTATATAAGGTATTGATTTAGGGTTTGTTCAAAGTACAATAATGTGTATTAAATGATGTTATTAATTTTAAGCTAGATTACCTTGAATAGAAGAAATGGTTTAATAAATCACCTATTCAAATAGCTGTTATCCATATTGCTAGTGTAATATGAGAGTTGACACAACATTAACCTGTCTTTGATTCTTAAAATTTGTATGTAATATTCTTTACTATGAATGATGTGTCTCAGCCCTCAGATACAGGCTCCTGGAAAGAAGGAAGATTATCATACCTCCGACCACATGAGCCATCAGCACTTGAGATAGCAGCAGAACAAATGAGACTGTGGCCAAATATAGAACAAAGTAAGGGTCAGTTTTTTTTTTTGTGTGTGTGGGGGAGGGGGTATTTGGGGGAGTGGGAGAGAAGTAGTGTAAGGAAGTGGAAGTAGTATATACATTCATGCATGCATGCAGGAATCTCATCTAAGGGCTTTTCATGCAGCTTTTGTTAGGTCCATCATGGAGTATGCAGCACCAGTATGGAACCTGGACCTGAAAAATCATTTCAAGAAACTGGAAAAAGTGCAGTAGCACACAACAAGGCTTGCTCCTGAAAAGAGGGGCATGAACTAAGAGGAAAGGCTATTGGAATTGAACTTAAGAACATTGGAGGACAGAAGAACCAGGGAACACATGACGGCAACATACAGAATACTCGGGGGAAATTGATAAAGTAGATAGGGATTGGCTGTTTGAGAGGCGAGAAATGGGAACTCGAGTACAAAACTGTTGGAAGTTAAAGGCACAGGTGAGTCATAGGGATCTTAGGAAGTATTTCTTCATTCCCAACATGGTTGGGAAGTGGAATGATCTTGGTGAGGAAGTAGTGGGGGCAGGTGCCATACATAGTTTTAAGAGCAGGTACCATAGGGCTCACAAGGCTTAGGAGGGAGTGAATCTGAAGAGTGGCAAGTTTAAGAGGCAGGGCCAAAATTTAAGACTCAACCCCTGCAACCAGAAATAGATGAGTACATACACATACACACAGACCTTGGGTTGAGTATCATACCAAGCATATCCCCTTAGACACACATCAACGAAATGATTGCAGTAAATGTGCATCTCGTAAATATAATACATGATCAACATATAAGTAAGGAGTCATTCATGACACAGTACACAGCACCAATATGGAATCCACACCTGGTAAAGCATATCAAGAAACTGGAAAAGGTGCAGAGGCTTGCAACAAGCCTAGTACCAGAGGTAAGGGCTATGTCTTAGAGGGAGGATAGGGGGGATATGATGATGATGTATAAAATACTGAGAGGAGTTGATATGGTGAACAAGAACAAAATGTTTTCAGAGATGGTATACAGGAAAAAGAAAACACAACTGGAAGTTGAAAACTTAGGACAAGTCATAGAGATGTTAGGAAGTATTTTTTCTGATTTACCAGCCCAGACAACTTTTGTTCTGAGTAGGGAAATTAGATCTAACAGAAATGATTCCAAATGGATGAACAATAGATTAAAACTTCTCATTGGTCAAAAGAGAGGCACATAAAGGTGTATCAAAAGGGGGGAAGGGCAGTTAAGAAATCAATATATTCAATTAAAGAGAGAAATAAAAAAAGGAATAAGAAAACCAAAAAGGGATTATGAGGCTAAGGGATTCGAAGACTAACCCAAAAGGGTTCTTTCAGGTATATAGAAGTAAGATTAGGGACAAGATAGGCCCACTTAAAAGAGTAACTCAGGTCAGATCACTGACAGTGATAAGGAAATGTGTGGACTTTTCAACACTTAATTCCTCTCAGTGTTTACTCAGGAAGATACTAGCGAAATTCCAGAAATAATAAATTATGTAGAACACGACGATAATAAACTATGCACGATTGCGGTAACTAGTGACATGGTCCTCACACGAATAGAGAAATTAAAACCCTCACACACATACCACCCACATACACACACCACCCTCATACACACCACACCACCCTCATACACACCACACCACCCTCATACACACCACACCACCCTCATACACACCACACCACCCTCATACACACCACACCACCCTCATACACACCACACCACCCTCATACACACCACACCACCCTCATACACACCACACCACCCTCATACACACCACACCACCCTCATACACACCACACCACCCTCATACACACCACACCACCCTCATCACACCACACCACCCTCATACACCACACCACCCTCATACACACCACACCACCCTCATACACACCACACCACCCTCATACACACCACACCACCCTCATACACACCACACCACCCTCATACACACCACACCACCCTCATACACACCACACCACCCTCATACACACCACACCACCCTCATACACACCACACCACCCTCATACACACCACACCACCCTCATACACACCACACCACCCTCATACACACCACACCACCCTCATACACACCACACCACCCTCATACACACCACACCACCCTCATACACACCACACCACCCTCATACACACCACACCACCCTCATACACACCACACCACCCTCATACACACCACACCACCCTCATACACACCACACCACCCTCATACACACCACACCACCCTCATACACACCACACCACCCTCATACACACCACACCACCCTCATACACACCACACCACCCTCTCACCACACCACCCACCCTCATCACACCACACCACCCTCGTACACACCCCCACACCACCCTCGTACACACACACCCTCCACACACCACCCTCGTCACACCACACCACCCGTCACACCACCACACCACCCTCGTACACACCCCACCCTCGTACACACACCCCCGTCAACACACCACCCTCGTACACACACCACTCGTACACACCACCTCGAACACACCACCTCGTCACACACCACCCTCGTACACACACCACCCTCGTACACACACCACCCTCGTACACACACCACCCTCGCACACACACCCCTCTGCACACACCACCCTCGTACACACACCACCCTCGTACACACACCACCCTCGTACACACACCACCCTCGTACACACACCACCCTCGTACACACACCACCCTCGTACACACACCACCCTCGTACACACACCACCCTCGTACACACACCACCCTCGTACACACACCACCCTCGTCACACACACCACCCTCGTACACACACCACCCTCGTCACACACCACCCTCGTACACACACCACCCTCGTACACACACCACCCTCGTACACACACCACCCTCGTACACACACCACCCTCGTACACACACCACCCTCGTACACACACCACCCTCGTACACACACCACCCGCGTACACACACCACCCGCGTACACACACCACCCTCGTACACACACACCCCTCGTACACACCACCCTCGTCACACACCACCCTCGTCACACACCACCCTCGTACACACCACCCTCGTACACACCACCCTCGTACACACACCACCCTCGTCACACACCACCCCGTCACACACCACCCTCGTACACACACCACCCTCGTACACACCACCCTCGTCACACACCACCCTCGCACACACACCACTCGTCGCACACACCACCCTCGTACAACCACCCTCGTACACCACCCCCGTCACACACACCCCGTACACACACCACCCGTCACACACCACCCGCGTACACACAACACCCGCGTACACACACCACCCGCGTACACACACCACCCGCGTACACACACCACCCGCATACACACACCACCCGCATACACACACCACCCACATATACACACCAGTCCTAGGACCTGTACTGTTTTTGGTATATGTGAATGACATAACGGAAGGGATAGACTCAGAAGTGTCCCTGTTTGCAGATGATGTGAAGTTAATGAGAAGAATTAAATCAGTCGAGGATCAGGCAGGACTACAAAGAGACCTGGACAGGCTACAAGCCTGGTCCAGTAACTGGCTCCTAGAATTTAACCCTGCCAAATGTAAAGTCATGAAGATCGGGGAAGGGCAAAGAAGACCGCAGACAGAGTATAGGCTAGGTGGCCAAAGACTGCAAACCTCACTCAAGGAAAAAGATCTTGGGGTGAGTATAATACCGAGCACATCTCCTGAGGCACACATCAATCAGATAACTGCTGCAGCATACGGGCGGCTGGCAAACCTAAGAATAGCATTCCAATACCTCACTAAGGAATCATTCAAGACTCTGTACACCATATACGCCAGGCCCATACTGGAGTATGCAGCACCAGTTTGGAACCCACACCTAGTCAAGCACGCAAGAAATTAGAGAAAGTGTAGAGGTTTGCAACAAGACTAGTCCCAGAGCTAAGGGGATTGTCCTACGAAGAAAGGTTAAGGGAAATCGCCTGACGACACTAGAGGACAGGAGGGTTAGGGGAGACATGATAACGACATATAAAATACTGCGAGGAATAGATAAGGTGGACAGAGACAAGATGTTCCAGAGAGGGGACACAGAAACATGGGTCACAATTAAAGTTGAAGACCTTAGAGTCAAAGGGATGTTAGGAAGTATTTCTCAGTCATAGAGTTGTCAGAAGTGAATAGCCTAGAAAGCAAGTGGAGGCAGGAACTATACATAGTTTTAAGACAAGGTTTGATAAAGCTCATAGAGCGGGGGAGAGAGGACCTAGTAGCAATCAGTGAAGAGGCGGGGCCAGGAGCTATGACTCGACCCTCAACCACAAATTGCGAGTACACACACACACACACCCACACACCCACACACACCCAACACAACCACACACACACCACACACACACCACACACACACCACACACACACCACACACACACCACACACACACCACACACACACACACACACACACCACACACACACCACACACACACCACACACACACCACACACACCACACACACACCACACACACACCACACACACACCACACACACACCACACACACACCACACACACACCACAATAATACACACACACACACCAACACACACACCAACACACACCAACAACACACACCACACACACACCACACACACCACACACACACCACACACACACCACACACACACCACACACACACCACACACACACCACACACACCAATACACACACCACCACACACACACCACACACACACACACACACACACAAACACACCACACACAACCACACACAAAACACACACACCCCACACACAACACCACACACACACCACACACACACCACACACACACCACACACACACCACACACACCCCACACAACACCCACACACACCAAACACAAACCACACACACACCACACACACCACACACACCACACACAAAAACACCACACCACACCACACACACACCACACACACACCACACACAACCACACACACACCACACACACCCCCACACACACACCACACACACCACCACACACACACCACACACCAACACACACACACCACACACACACCACACACACACACACACAACACACACACACACACACACCACACACACCACACCACACACACACACACACACACACACCACACACACACCACACACACACACCACACACACACACCAATAAACACACACCCCACACACACACCACACACACACACCACACACACACCCACACACACACACCACACACACACACCACACACACACACCACACACACACACCACACACACACACACCACACACACACACCACACACACACACACACACACACACCCACACACACACACACACACACACACACCACACACACACACCACACACACACACACCACACACCACACACACCACACACACACACACACACACACACACCACACACACACCACACACACACCACACACCACACACACACACACCACACACACACCACACACACACACCACACACACCCACCACACACACCACACACACACACCACACACACACCACACACACACCACACACACACACACACACACCACACACACACCACACACACACCACACACACACCACACACACACCACACAACACCACACACACACCACACACACCACACACACACACCACACCACACACACCACCACACACCACACACACACACACACCACACCACACACCACACACACCACACACACACCACACACACACCACACACACACCACCCACACCACACACACACCACACACACACCACACACACCACCCACACACCACCCACACACCACCCACACACCACCCACACACCACCCACACACCACCCACACACCACACACACACCACACACACACCACACACACACCACCACACACCACACACACACACCACACACACCACACACACACCACACACACACCCCACACACCACACACCACACACACCACACACCACACACACACTACACATACATGTACGTATGTACATTGCTGAAAATTTGATTGAAATATCAGCACACACACACACTATGATATCCCTCGTGTCCATCTCTCCCTTTGCAAAAATGCTATGCACGTAAAGGGCCTGAAGATGTGGAATTCATTGCCAGAACTCACTAAAGGACCCTTGCCTGCTAATGAATTTAATGCCCTACTTAGAAATCACCTCATCACCCAAAATTAACCAGACAAAATGTACTTAATACCTACTAGTTACTCTAAAGCTACTCAAACAACTACTAAATAATTTAAGATTGCTCAACTTAAAATTGTTTCAATTTCATTACTGCATATTGTGCTGAGGATTGCTCAACCATTTACTCATTACTTCAAAGTTAGGATGTTTAAATTTCATTGTTTTAAATAGTACTATATTGTAATACATCATATTGTAAATTGTTTTAAATTGTTCTATTGTAATACTGTAATTTTCATAAACTAATTCAATACTGTAATTATTCTCTACTGAATTTCTCTTGTAGACTTATTAAAGCCATATGGCATTTCCTAATAATTCCCAATTCTTTTGTACTCACTGTAACTCATCTAATGGCATATGAACTGTTATTGCCTTATTAATCTAAGGATGACAGTTGAGTTAATATTGGTGAATGTGTTTTCTTTGGTTCCTCTTACCTTTGTAGGAGAATGCTGTCGAGTTAAAAAAAAAATACATACAGGGTTTTGTGCAGCAGAAAAGAGTTAGCACGAAATTCAGACAAGAGAAAAATGCAGGTGTGGGGGAGATCAGGGCTATGAAGCTAAATTTACCATACTTTATGGGGTTCTGAGCATAACTTACAAATGAAGTAGACATTACACATTTCCTCAAACAGATGAAACATTAAGGAATTGATTCATTCAGTAACCCAGATTTTTCTGTGGTGGCGCTTGCTCTTTTCGGTTGTGAAGTGCCTCATATACATACCTTTTTATTTTTAACACAAGGACCATCTCCCACCAAGGCAGGGTGACTTGAAAAAGAAGAAACACTTTCATAAAGTTTCTCTTATTACATTTATTTGATACAGAAGAGGTTACTAGCCCTCTGCTCTCAGCATTTTAGTTGCCTCTTATGACACGCATAGCTTACAGAGGAGGGATTCTTCTCCAATTCCTACATTTCTTCTTTCTTTCTTTCAACATGTCGGCCGTTTCCCACCGAGGCAGGGTGGCCCAAAAGGAAAAACGAAAGTTTCTCTTTTTACATTTAGTAATATATTCAGGAGAAGGGGATACTAGCCCATTCCTACATTTATACTGTATAAATAAAAGAATCTCCACAGGGAAGTGGAATAGAATTCTTCCTTTATAATCCATGCGTGTTATAAGAGGCGGCTAAAATGCCAGGAGCATTTTTAAAATTAAATTTAAAAAGAGAAACTTTTGTTTTTCTTTTTTGGTCACCCTGCCTTGGTGGGATATGTACTTCTTGAAAAAAAAAAAAGTTCATGTGAGGGTGAGGATAATGCATTGTTTTGATGAGCATGTGTGTGCATATGTTATTTATAAATCCATAAATATTCCACTAAATGTTTTCAGAAAAACAACGAGAATTAGTTGAACAGGAAGAATCGACTCTCTACTCACAAGCAATACATTATGCAAATAGAATGGTGTTTCTTCGAATTCCTCTTGATGTAAATGCAGCTGTTCATAAACGAACCTTTAATGACAGGGACACTGCCAGTAACAGCATAACCAACAGGTGAGAGCTATTTTCTCTGTTAATATATCTTTTGTTATCCTTAATTATGCAAAATAAAAAAATTATACAGTTTTTTCATTTGTTTTTATCTGTACATTACAGCACTTTACTAAAGGTATGGTTTAATCAGTGATCTGTTAAAATTGTAACAAGGTACATAGGCAATGTCAATTCTGCAGTATTTCTATATGAATTGTCATTAAATTACATTTAAACTGTATTGGTTAGGCTTTCTATAAATTGATGTTGTGAACATATCAGTTAGAATATCCAAAAAAAGATACTTTACAGTCCTTTCTATTTTATAAGTAAATTTTATATCGAGATGTTGATCATTCGAGTAATCAAAGAATAACTGGACATGTTCAGGAGACTTGAAAACTAAAAAAATATCATTTACAGGCATAGATAAAATAGAATATGAAGAGCCTTTCAGGGCAAGTGTTTACTGTGTTGATGTTTATTTACCTAGTGCAGTGAAACTGGAGAAAAGATGAGAAATAAAATAATAAAAAGGAGGTATTTACTTAAAAACTAAAGTAGTAAGTTGGTAGACAGCAACTGCCCAGGGAGGTGCTACCATCCTGCCAACTGAGTATAAAACGGAAGCTTTTTATTGTTTTACATGATGGTAGGATTGCTGGTGCCTTTTTTCTGCCTCATAAACATGCTACATATGTCTTACTACTTCTACTTACACTTAGGTCACACTACACATGCATAGACAAGCATATATATACACACTCTGGGTTTTCTTCTATTTTCTTACTAGTTCTTGTTATTGTTTATTTCCTCTTATCTCCATGGGAAGTGGAACAGAATTCTTCCTCCGTAAGCCATGCGTGTCGTAAGAGGCGACTAACATGCCAGGAGCAACTGGTTAGTAACCCCTTCTCCTGTATACATTACTAAAGTTAAAAAGAGAAACTTTTTTGTTTGTTGTTTGAGCCACCCTGCTTTGGTGGGATACAGTCAGTTTGTTGAAAGAAGAAGAAAGATTTACTTAAAAAGTATTTGCACAAGCATGTTTAAAAATTCTACTATTATATTTAATTTTTTTTAACCCCATGAGGGTTGGATCCCCTGATTTGAGAATTGCTCTCAAGGTCGGGGAATTTAATAAAAAAAAAAATATCTTATGGAATGATTATCTTTTTCTGAAGGTAATAAAACCAAAAGTTTGAAATTGATGGAAAACTCGTGGAATTAAGGTCTTGCAAAGTTAGCATTCTCGGCGATATTTACGCATTGGCTATTTTGCCCACTTTTAGTCCTATTTTCGGCCAATTCCATTGGAACAGAATTCTTCCTCCGTAAGCCATGCGTGTCGTAAGAGGCGACTAACATGCCAGGAGCAACTGGTTAGTAACCCCTTCTCCTGTATACATTACTAAAGTTAAAAAGAGAAACTTTTTTGTTTGTTGTTTGAGCCACCCTGCTTGAAATTGATGGAAAACTCGTGGAATTAAGGTCTTGCAAAGTTAGCATTCTCGGCGATATTTACGCATTGGCTATTTTGCCCACTTTTAGTCCTATTTTCGGCCAATTCCATTGTTCCAGTTGACCAAACTCATAGCTATTTCGCTAATATTGCTTCCATTCTATCAATTGAGTAAAAAAAATTCCCATTTAACCCTTTCAGGGTTATTGACGTACTAGTACGCCTAAATTCTAGCGCCCTCAAATCAAGCAGAAACAGGCTATTAGGCCTAGATGTGATAGAATGGGTCTGTGCAGTCAGTGTGCACAATATAAAAAAATTCCTGCACCACACAGTGCATAATGAGGAAAAAAAACCTCTGACCGTATTTTTGGTTTAAAACAGCGACTGCAGTCTATTTTCGTATGGTATTTATTGATGTATTCTCGTTTTCTTGGTCTCATTTGATAGAATGGAAGATATATTACAGAAATAGAGATGATTTTGATTAGTTTGACAATGACAAGTACCTTGAAATTGAGCTCAAAGTAGCGAAAATGTTCGATTTTTGACGATGTTCAAAAGTAAACAAATCACATCATGCGTCCAATACACATCAACTGGCGAGTCTAATATTCATGCACAAGTGCTCTGATATTGTTTATACCATTTTTACAATGATGCAGTTGTATACATAACAGTAAATCTTCTATTTTTTGTGAGAATAAAAATTCAAAATGATAAGCAAAAGTAATGTAAGAGGGGCCTAGAAACGTGACTAATGAACAGAGAAGATGTTATTTTAGTGCCAGAAATGTCTGCCTTGTGTATTCTGGACCCTATTTTGAAATTGGCATCGTTTGAAATTTGTGTGAAATTGGCCAAATTACCATTTTCTGACCACTATTTTGGGTAGTTGTAATTGGTAAATAGGCGGTTTCTTGTACTCAATCGATAGAAGAAATGGAGTTCTAGCAAAGTAGCTATAATTTTAGTAGACTGAAACATTGGAATTTGCCGAAAATAGGGCTCAAAGTGGGCGAAATCGCCGATGCGTAAATGTCATCCATACTGATAACTTCGCGAAAGCATAATTCCGTTAGTTTTCGATTAAATTTCATAATTTTTGTGACGTTATGATCGGAAAAAGATTCTCTATCATTTCATAAGAAAAACTATTTTTTTTTTTAAATTCTTGGACCCTGAGAACGAGTTTCGGAGACCCCCCTTGGACCCTGAAAGGGTTAACTATTTCAATTACCCAATAAAGTGATCATAAATTGGTAATTTGACCAGTTTTACACAAAAAAATTGCCAATTTATAAATATTTTCCAGAATAAATGAGGTAGACATTCCTGGCACTAAAAAAATCATTCTTTGTTCATTAGTTACATCCCCAGGCCTCTCCTATATTATTCTTGCTTTCCATTTTGAATTTTTATTTACACAAGATACAAGATTTACTGTTATACAGACTACTTAATTATTGTAATAATTGTATAAATGATGTTGGCACATTCCTGAACGCATATTAGACTGACAAGTTGGTCGCGTACTGGATGAGTGGCGTAATTTGTGTATTCTTGAATATCGGCAAAAATCGAACATTTCCACTATTTTGAGCTCAATTTCAAACTACTTTCAATCCTGAAACCAATCAAAATCATTTTTTTTTTTAACATCCATTATATCAAATGAGACCAAGAAACCACGAATACAACTGTAAAAACCATACAAAAATACACTGCCAAGTTGCTATTTTAAACCAAAAATCTGGTTATTTTTTTCCAATTACAGTGGACCCCTGAGTTTCGTAAAAACTTCACTCCTGAAGTCTGCTCAAGCGCCATTACCGAACGAATTTACTCCCTTAAGGAAAAATCTCACGTAGGTTAGTCTATTTCAGATCCCCATAAATACACTTCCACAAGCACTTGCAATATTATACTTACATAATTGTACAATTTCCGGGGTTTACGAAACTCGGGGGTCCACTGTATGCACTGCATGAGGCAGGATTTTTTTTATATGGTGCACACTTATTGTGTAGACCCATTCACTCATTTTTTTTTTTAACACATCGGCTGTTTCCCACCGAGGCAGGGTGACCCAAAAAGAAAGAAAAATACTTTCATCATTCAACACTTTCACCATCACTCATACATAATCACTGTCTTTGCAGAGGCGCTCAGATACGACAGTTTAAAAATCCCTCCAAACTGCCAATATCCCAAACCCCTCCTTTAAAGTGCAGGCATTGTACTTCCTATTTTCAGGACTCAAGTCCGGCTAACTGGTTTCCCTGAATCCCTTCACTCATATCTAGGCAAGAAAAATTTACTGCTGACAGCTTATCTGAGTTAGCTGAGCTCATCACGTAGTTCTACGGCACTGAGTTCAAAGCCGTAGTACTAAAGCACAGACCCTAAAAGAGTTAATGTCTGTCAGTTTTGCAATAAAATGTTTTTCCTTACAGTATGGCAGAAAGTGACAGTTTAGATGCTGAGTCAGGATTTGAGGACCAGGAACAAAGTGACCGAGAAGCAAGTGTAGTGCGCTTTGTCTCCAGATTTGTAGACAAAGTGTGCACAGAAGGAAGTGTAACAGGTGAGGCCTATTATTATTATTATAGTAGCTCCTTCTGTGGTTTCTTGTGAATATGATTTGTATAGAATGTTGGTGAGATTATTTTAAAAATGAATTGTAACATTGTATCTAGTGTTATTTATCTATGCTTGGGATATCACATGTGTGGAATTGCATAAAATAGTAGTTGTGAGAAATGTGGTGTAGTTTTATGGGTGATATGTAGGATAAGTGTTGGTTATTGTGATGGTTATATTTGTAGTGATGGTGACTGCAGTTGTGCTAGCTGCAATGGTGGTATAAAACCTTTTGTGATGATTAGGGTGCTATAAGTAGTGGATGTATTGGTATTAATCTTTTGAAATACAGTTCAGTGAAACTTCAATTTAATAAGGGAAGAGAGGGTGTCCATTAATACTGATTGTTCATTATATCATAAATACATTAAATTGATGTCTGTTAAACCAAGGTTTTTATGGTATAACTCTAAATAATTTAAAATGATACAATTTATAATAATACACACAGTACCAATTTGTTGAATGCAGCAGTTAGTCCAGTTAGCTGAACTTGAGTCCTAGAGGAGGGAAGTACAGTTCCTACAATCTGAAGAAGGGTTGCGTATGTTTGCAGTGTGGAGGGCTATTTGAATTGTGATGTTTTCTCAGTACTGGTGGTCTATAAAATGTTTTGAGTTTGTTAATATAGGTGTTTTTATAATGTTCATTAATTTTATTGCTAATCTTCATTTTCATTATTTGGAGTTAATACACTTTACCAAAGAAGAAGGCAGAATTTCTCTGTTTTTTTTTTTTTTTTTTTTTTTTTTATTAAATTTACCAGATGGAAAATGGATTTAAGGAAAAAACAAATGTATTTATAATAAGATTTTTCTCAACAGAGGAACACATAAAGTCCTTACATCAGATGATACCAGGTGTGGTAGCTATGCATGTTGAGATGTTGGATGCAGTGTACAAAGAATCTAAACGCTTACCACCAATACAGAAGGTTAGTTGCACCATCATGTTTGATTTTCAGATTTGTTTTTATTTGATGTCAGTCAGAATATTAATAAGAGTAAACTGTACTGAATGAATATATTTACTTAACCATATAATTCTTGTATTTGAGGCTTAGGTTATGAAATGCTTAGACTTCATTAATACGTATTGTTATATTTTGAACTTTGTCTTATTATTTTTCAGTGTTTATTTTTACAGCGAAGAGAAGCATAAAATAAGCATTGATATTTCATATAAGTTTTACATTTATTTTATAGTTTTGTTTAGGAAAGAATACATAATGATAGTAATGTCATTGGTCTTGATCCTCTAGTCGACTATATACATCAGACGTGATGCATATAGGCAGAGTGTAGATGGTACTTACAAACCTGATCCAAGGTACACAGAAATAGTTTATGGTCAGGTAAGTCATAGGAATGGTTGTTTTGCTTCATTCCATGTCTAGTGTTGGAATTTACTCTTTTGGGAGTCTTGTTTGATTGTCCAGTCTGCTGCTTTCTTAGTTCATGTTGATGGTATGGTTATGGTTTTAAAACTCATGGTGAATAATTATTAATGCAGTGCAATAGACATCATTTTGTTGGTAATCATGTTATGATGAACATTCTCTTTACATAATAGAATTTTTTTAGATTCTGCTCATAAGTTGCGAATTGCATCAAAATTAAAAAAAAATCATGAAATTATTATCATTATGAAATTAAAAAGTCATTATAAATAAAATATTATTTGCCCAAATAAATTACAGTGGACCCTCGCTATTCGAACATTCTTCATTCCAGAATGCTGTTCAAGTGCTGTTACCAAACAAATTTATTCCCGTAAGGAATGATGTAAATTAGATTAGTCCATTTCAGACCCCCAAAAATACTCTTATAAAAGGACTTACAATAATAAACTTACATAATAGGATGAGTTTTGGAGTGTTCGATTAGTGAGGGTCCACTGTAATTTTCAAATGATTTAGTCTTTTGACCAGTTGTTTTTGCATAAGAAAATGCTCATCTCAAAAAAATGGTGTTCATATTTTTGAACTGACAACTCTTTCAATTAAGAAAGATGCACAAGATTGGCTATGGGGAGATATGCTTCATAATTCATGATTTTTCATAAGCTGATAAATAATTTGTTTTCCATACTGAATATTCACTTCACAAAATGTTTAAAAAAAATCTAAGTTTTGTAAATTCTAACGTTACCAAATGTTGTTGATAATCACCTAACGACAAAGTTTATTGATCTAAAACGATGTCAGCTATGAAGTCTAGTGTTTCTTGCTACACATCTTATACTTTCTTTATAATTGAAATTATCTCCTCTGCCTAATGAAATCAACGTTAATTAAAAGATATAATTTTTTTTTTTTTTTAGCCCAAGATTCTTCTGCCATCATTAGTACCTGGAGAGGAAGTTATGTACGAGGGTCTGCGAGTTTACTTGTTGCCGGATGGTCGAGAGGAATCTACTGGAGGTCATGTGGGCGGTCCTATGTTACTGCCTGCTGAAGGAGCATTGTTCCTCACTAATTACAGACTTATATTCAAGGGTCTCCCTACTGACCCTTATGGTAAGTTGTCAGATGAGCAGTATTGTATTATCTCTTGCTATTGAATTATAAAGGATTTATATATTGCTTTTGCACCAGTGTGTAATAAACTTTTCTTTGCATAGCATGTGAACAAGTAGTTGTGCGGTCTATGCCTGTGTCATCCATAACCAGAGAAAAGAGAGTACCAGCCAATCAACACCCAGGCCCTATGGATCAGTGGCTAAACGAAGGCCTTCAGATACGATCTAACACCTTCCAGGTGCAGTATGCAAATTTCTTTTCAGGCTATTGGAATCTTGTAATTAGGAGACATTAGATGATCTAAGTTAGAACATAATTTATCCATATTTGTTGAAATGCATTTATCCATCCCCTGACAGTAACGGTTTTTCATTTACACTGTATAATGTAATGACTCAGTAGCTAAAGTTTGTAAGGTATAGGATGTGTACTGGGTACACATTGCAGTGTAGTCTAAGGCAACATCCAATAATATTACAAAGATGTAAAAAAAAAAAAGGTGTCCTTAAACATAAATGGTTTAAACATATGTATGATTCACTTGACTGTATACTCAAATACTCTTAGTTTAGGTATTTTTAAAATGATAAAAATTTTATTACTTTGTTTTCTAGCTGATTAAAGTTGCCTTTGATGAGGAAGTTCCACAGGAGAGTATTGAAACAATGCGAAAATTAATCAACCGGATGAGACACCCACCAACTATCCACCATCTTTTTGCTTTTGTGGGCCACAGCCATGTGCCTCAGACACCCAGTAGACAACAAAAAGACAAGCCTGGATATGGTACACTAAGGCAAGTATAATTCATTTACTTTTAATTTTCAAATATTTTGTCATTATCCATTCAAAATGAAAAGCTTGTTTTGATGAATAAAAAGTCAAGTTGCTCATCATGATGTTCTGCACATATGAAGTTTTGAATGTTTTTGTTCCTAGACTCTTGATTGCCATGGTTACTCCTTTTTCTTTGAAAGTGTTTCCTCCCAAAAGGGGTACTTTTATCTTCAGTCTCCTTTCTTTATCCTCTGACTTCATAATTTCACATTTTTGCTGAAGTTTAAACTCCAGTAACCATTTATTCAACCATTCCTGAAATCTGCTCAGCTTTATGTAGCTTCCTCTAATCCTCTCAGTTTGTATTCTCACTATTTTAACAATATACTCAATGTAGGTGTTAATTCCTGTTTTTTTTTTTTTTTCCCCAACAAGTCGGCTGTCTCCCACCGAGGCAGGGTGACCCAAAAAGAAAGAAAATCCCCAAAAAGAAAATACTTTCATCATCATTCAACACTTTCACCACACTCATACATAATCACTGTCTTTGCAGAGGCGCTCAGATACGACAGCTGAGAATAGTCCCTCCCAGCTGTCACTATCCCAGACCCCTCCTTTAAAGTGCAGGCATTGTACTTCCCATTTACAGGACTCAAGTCCAACTAAATCAATTAACTGGTTTCCCTGAATCCCTTCACAAAATGTTACCCTGCTCACACTCCAACAGATCGTCATGTCCCAAAAACCATTCGTCTCCATTCACTCCTAACACGCTCACACATGCTTGCTGGAAGTCCAAGCCCCTCGCCGACAAAACCTCCTTTACCCCCTCCCTCCAACCTTTTCTAGGACGACCCCTACCCCGCCTTCCTTCCCCTACAGATTTATATGCTCTCCAAGTCATTCTACTTTGATCCATTCTCTCTAAATGACCAAACCACCTCAACAACCCCTCTTCAGCCCTCTGACAAATACTTTTAGTAACTTAACACCTTCTCCTAATTTCCACATTCCGAATTTTCTGCATAATATTTACACCACACATTGCCCTTAGACTTGATATCTCCACTGCCTCCAGCCTCCTCCTCGCTACAGCATTTGCAACCCATGCTTCACACCCATATAAGAGTTTTGGTACCACTATACTTTCGTACATTTCCTTCTTTGCCTCCATGGATAACGTTTTTTGTCTCCATAGATACCTCAACGCACCACTCACCTTTTTTCCTTCATCAATTCTATGGTTAACCTCATCCTTCATAAACCCATCCACTGACATGTCAACTCCCAAATATCTGAAAACATTTATCTGATATTTAATTCCTGTTATGTCAGTAATATACACTAGGCACAATATAGTGTAACAGTGATAATTGTGAGGGACTACTAGTTACTCTTCGTATTAGTTAGTTAAATTTTATTGTTCAAGTACATTCATTGTTTTCTATGCTGTTACTTTTTTCTCTGTACACAGCTTGCTTCTCTAGTTTGCTTTAGTATCCCATTATTTAGCATCATATGAGAAGCTTTCTTACAATCTAGGAATATGCAAGTACAGGGTTGTAGGTACTGGGAGAGAAGGTAGGAGGAATGACCTCTGATTTTTGTTGTGAATATTTGTGGAACTTTCCTTGCTTATGAAAGTAGCATTTGTAGCATGCTTAGTGGATGGAGAATCAAGCCTACACTACATTCTTTGCTAAATGTTGAGTGACCCTTATGTGTTTAGTACATCACATAAATGTAATAATAATGTGCACAACATAGACAAATATTACTCTAAGTTTCTCTTTGGCATGGAAACTAATGCTTTATTTGTGTTACTACAGAGGGTTTGCAAAGAAAACCTTGATGAAAACTGCTAAGGCTGCAGGTCTAAAGCCAAGCAAAGGAGGCAAGCGACACAAGTATGTGTTCCCTAGTAATAACAAGTCTATGACATCCCCTGGACGAATGAGCCTAGCCCAGATGACCAACATGGATTTAAGTAATGAAGACTTGCCCCATGATGATGACTTGTCAAGTAAGTTTTTACCTTAAAAGAAAATTGGCAGATTTTATGAATAGTACAAAACGTGTGTGTATATTTCAAGAGTAATGTTAATGAATTTCTCTAGGATTTTATTTTGTAAGCTTTGACATTTTCAGTATTGTAAAGTATCATATACCCTAGATTTTCTGTTTACTTAGGGAGTGTCATTAATAAAATAAATTGCACATTATTGAACCCAATATTACTATAAAACAAGATTTTTAAGGGGAAAAGGGCTAACTTCCTGGAAAGAAAAAAAAATCGAAAATTTTTGGAACAAATGTTTTCTTAACGAAAAATAGTGCAAAATTCTGGCAACATTTTGATGCAATTAGCTTGTTTCTATCATATTTCTAAATATCTTTTTCTGAAAATGTAATTTTTTTTGTTCTTGCTGTAATTCAGAGGACATGATGCCAATTCATGAGTTTTTTTTTTTTTTTTCTCCAAAATTATGATTTTTATGATTGTTTCTTTCCAAATACACTATATGGCATCTTCTCTGTGGACTACATACAATTGCGCAGTGATAGCAGCTCAGTCGCTTGTGGGCTGCCGACATGAGTGGGGGGGTGCGCGGCGTGCTGAGATTTGGTGCGCCGTGACCGTAGAGTTTTACAGAAAATGTAAATGTATAACTCAGGAATAAGTTATCGATGTTTGTAGCCACACTTTTCAAGAACTAATTGACGGATTGTCATGATTTTTGCACACGTTATTGAGGAATGATGATTCTACAAAATGACAATAAGGAATTGCGATATTCCTTACCGTATTGTTTTTATTGATTTCCACCCCCCCTTCCCCAGTAAAAAACAAAACAAACTTCAACATTTGTTTTATTGTGCAATGTACTGACATTTCGCTTAATTTTTTTATTACATAATTATTTAGACCTTTTTCTTTCATCTGATGTCAACTAGAACTTTGTACATCTTACCAATTTTGTAAAGTGTGGAGAGTTGTAGGCCCTACAGAATAAGGGCATTATTTATTTTGATCTATTTATCTGTTAGGCAAAAAGTCTTTAAAAAAACAGTGTGCAGGTTTCAAAAATTGCTTAAATCACAGTAAAAAAAAAAATTAGTTGGTCTTCATAAAAGCTATAAACATTATTGAATAGCTAAGTTTTGAAAGTTTAGAAAATACTTTATTTTATTATAAGGAAACTTTCGTTTTTCCTTTTGGGCCATACTGCCTCGGTGGGAAACGGCCAACGTGTTGAAAGAAGAAAGAAAGAAATCGAGATCATGTGTGCTATACCTTAGTAAATGCTGAACTCATCTTTGGTAATCTCTACCATTTATTTGGCAAATACATATTGCTGAAAGACCTTTTTTTTTTTTGTTTGGGTCAGTATTTGCAAAAATATTTTACAGTTATTAGTTGGCAGCTTCAGTGATGTCCAAGCTAAATATCATGCTTTTTCATGGTGTTATTCAAGAAGAATTGTGGAGTGTGATGAATTTGAATAAAGGAAGGCCATGGGTATTTTCAGAAAGCTATGTTTTGTTCTGTGATATTTAGTTGAAGGTAACAATCACTTATTCTGGAATTATTTTCTAGACCCAACTTGGTGGGATGACAGTAACATTGATACTGGAAAGGGTTGTCATTCATAAATAGTTTATATGAAATTCATATAAATCTGTTTGGAATAATAGGCTGTCTGGTGGAGGAGGGGGAAATGTTTAATTTTATGTGTTTTACACTATCTTGAACAGCATTTAGGCTTGTAGGGAATGAAAGGTTAATGATGTCATAAGTAAATTAAATATGAATGAATAAGCAGACATAATATACAAATTAATTTATATTTTTACCTCTGCTTTTCATAGTCATTATTTTGAAATGTTTGGCTGTTGGCTCATTAATCTTGTAATTTGTCTTAATCACTAGAAAAAAATTGATATAATGAGGAATCTGAATAGTACAGAATTCTGAAATAAAATTAATTCTGGACAGAATCTCAAACTATCCATGTAAGTAAAGTAAAGTTAGTTAGTTTAATATCTTTATTATGCACCCCATACCCATCCTGTGGCGGTGTAAAGTAAAGGTAAAACTATGCGCTAAGCCCACAAGGGTCATACAACACTGGGTAATAAATTCTAAACTGGTAAAGTAAAGGTAATAGCAGTTTAGAATTTATTATCCAGCCTTATATGACCCTTGTGGGCTTAGTGCATAGTTTTGATTGTAATGATAATAGAATTAGCAAATTTTTTTTAGCAAGACAAGTGAACAGTTATTGTGAAGAATTATAAAGCCTGAAAGTTTTCTATGTTAGTGTCATCTCATCAAGTTGACTTCTTGGAGGGAAGAGTTATCAGATATAAATAGATGTAAAAATTCAGTTGCTGTCTTGCTAAAAGTGTGCTGACATCCCAATTCAAATGACCCTCCAAATGCTATGTACTTGGGATAGGTTTATTTTACACAAATAACCCTATGTGCGGGTTATTTGTAAATTGTTCCAGTCATGGTATTGTGCCTGTTTGTTCTTTATAGGTTTACAGTGGACCCTCTGATTTTTTTATTTTCAGTTATTGCCAACTTTTTTTTGTCAAAATATAGTATCTGTTTTTGTTAATTCCCTCTGGTTTTGTTGGTCATACGGAACACGTCTGAGTGCCCGCGCGCACACAAAGTCTCACACACACCATTCTGAGTCAATGTGGCATTGTTTCTCAGTGAGTGAACATTACCCTGCGAAGTCATATGAAACATTTCGTAATAATCCATTGTTTTTTTATTTTGTTTATTGTGTGTGACTGCTAAATAAGCCACCATGGGCCCAAAGAAAGCTCCTAGTGCCAGCCCTTTGGTAAAGAAGGTGAGAAACATGATAGAATTCAAGAAAGAACTCGTAGCAAAGTACCAAATTGGAGGAGGGGGAGAGAGGGGGAATGTGCCTTCTTCAGTGATTCTATGATATGTACGATACTAAAGCAGGAGTCGATAAAGGCTATAGCACCAGCCAGCGATAAAGTGTAGCATTAACAGTGTAGCAAATAAGTTAAGCAATTAAGCGATAGAAAAAGGATGACCCGAAACTAATTCCTCCAATGTTGTTGGAGATATATAGAGCCACTGACAACATATGCTGCCCTCTGCCAGCATCTCCTCCAAGGTAAGTGTAAATTTTTTTTTTTCTTTTTCAACAAGTCGGCCGTCTCCCACCGAGGCAGGGTGACCCAAAAAGAAAGAAAATCCCCAAAAAGAAAATACTTTTATCATCATTCAACACTTTCACCACACTCATACATAATCACTGTCTTTGCAGAGGCGCTCAGATACGACAGCTGAGAATAGTCCCTTCCAGCTGTCACTATCTCAGACCCCTCCTTTAAAGTGCAGGCACTGTACTTCTTGACTCACGAAATCGTAATGACAGGATTGCAAACAAACCACACCACGGGTGGGGTTCAAACCCGCGGTCAGAGAGAGTCAAAACTCCAGTGGCTTACGCGACGGTCTGGAGTTTTGAGACTCTCTGACCATGTGTTCGAACCCCACCCGTGGTATGGTTTGTTTACTGTACTTCTTATTTATAAAGTGTAAATATTTCTTATTTATAAATTACATACATTGTTTCAGTGTGATTAGTGGTGTTTCAGTACGACTAGTGTCCCCCACCACTATATGGCTTATGCTGTCAGTGGCCCTGATAAATCCAACAACACCACCACCACCACCACTCGTCAAATATGTAATGACATATTTTATTCATTCTAGAGTATATATCATGTTTCTGTGTTATTAATATTGTTTATTATGACATATTAGATGAATTGTGATAGATAAATAAGTCGTAGAGTTGAAATTAGCGTCATATTGAAGCATTTTGTCATGTCTTCAAACAATAAACTTGCCTCCCTCTGGAACAGATTAATTGGATTTACATTATTTCTCATGGGAAATATTATTTCGGTTTTCGTCATTTTCGGGTTTCGTCAGACTCTCTGGAATGGATTAATCACGAAAACCAAGGGTCCACTGTAATTTGCTGTAGGGAAAGGCGAGAAACAAAAAATGAGAAGGAAAATAGCTTAACAGAGGAAGACTGAGGAGAGGGAGCCATGTGTGTTTTAGTTTTGATGATAATCGATAATGGTTTTGGACGACCAAAACATCATCTTAAAGATTTCTCTCCAATTTTTGGGTTGTGAAGTGTTTTAAATTGTTATACAAAATTCTGTTCTGAGAGAGAAAATTGAGCATAACTTGATGACACTAATGCAATCAAACCTTATCCAACTTTATCACATTAAATCTGCCTAATTTCTTAACTTTTGTTTTGTTTACTACATACATTTCTGATCGATTTCTTATTCTAACTGTCAAATCTGATGTCTTATTCAAAAGCCATTACTGTTTCAATCTTCAAACAATAATCTTATTGTCTCTACTATAATTCAAGAACTAGTGCATTGTTCTTTAAATTTAGCTCTTATAAGTACTGGAGTTCTGTAGTTTACAGTTTATGTAAAACTGGAGCTGATCTTTTAAGCCCAGTTTCTGTTCTTGGATAAAAAAGGCTCGAGTGCTCGATATGGCTTCCTAGGTACAAGTAATAAAGGCCAGTGTAAGCTGCTGCGTGTAACGTCGCCCGTGAGCCGCAGCTCCGAGGAATTGGACTGTGGAGGGAGACTCTCACCCAGTGAGTTCTTCTGGAGAATAATACTGCTAGTTTTCATGTTGTCCTTTGCTCTACATTTGAAGTTATATGATCACCCTGAATTGTTGTGTACAGTATTAAGATTGTTTCTTAGTATTTTAAAATTCATGGATGGAAAAACCTGAGTAGTCATCCTGTCAAGTTACTTAAAAATCTAAGGTGCTAAAGTTCTGTTGTATTAAATAAACTTAGAAGACCTGAGACAAGATTAGCTCATCAGATATTTTGATGTAATGCTACTTTGAATTTCAGAACACATTAAGTTTTAGACCAAAATAGTTTTCTAAATTATCCAGTCATTTATATATAAAATTGATCCCTTCAGGTCTTTTAAAATAAATCATAAAAAATTGGTGATCTAGTTAGGATCAGATGAATTTTACATAAATACTTTATTTAAAGATATGGATTAATAAGAAGTGCATCTCTATGTTAATGGAGTATTTGGGGTTATCATAATAGAATTTACTATGTTTTATGTTATTATTTAACTGCACCAAAACTAGAATTAGTGATTGGCTTTTATTTTTTTCTATTTTTTTCTACTTGGCTTATCTAGTTGTGTGAATAGATTTCTCAGTGTTAAATAACAAATGCATACTGAAGCTGTTGGAATTGCTTTAGTATGTGACATTGTGCAACAGTGCTGAGATCATGACCCAGATACCCATAGTGTAAGGCATACATTGTATAACTAGTGAGAGAGGGTTGAAAATTGAATTTTATTACTATATTGTATTTATTTTTATTCACAATTATGTAGGTGGAAAAAATGATTTTAATCTAAAACAAAATGCCTAGGGTTTTCATTATTTTTAAAATTTCATCTCCAACAGATAATAGACTTTTAAAGAATTTGCTACCAGAAGCCTGAGTTTAGTTCAGTCTTCATTACTTCTCTCCGGGTATATGATGTTCAGGAGAAATTATCCATTTTGATGTCTGTCATGTTTGTGTGCTATAACTGATACTCCCTTGGTTAATATTGTATGGTGTTTTTCATTTTCTTAACACATGTTCCTTGCCCATTGTGTGTATTCATAATAATCTATGGCTTAAGATTTTGTTTACAATTAAATAATGACATGTAGGTTTACAGAGTCAGTAGATGATTAGATTGTCTTTTCATTGTGTATTTTTTTGTTGTCATTTCTCTTGTGTATATTATTTTTCTATGGATTAAATAGAAAATCAAATATGAATAAACATTTTCATAAACAAAAGTTTTCACAGTTAATAATTATTAGGGTTCAGAAATTTCTCTTATTACATTAAGGAAGTTGTTCAGGTTATGACTGAAATCCATATAAAATTTACTAAGCCCATTAATTTGTAGAAACAAGTTATATTTTCTAGAATTACTACTAGGGATTTGACCTATTAGTTGTATAAGAGTCATTAAGGTTTATTTCATCTGTACATTAATATCAAGATTAATCCTTATAATAGACATTAAAGTGTACATACTTCATTACTTTAATTCTTATAATAGAGATTAAAGTACTTTCGTATATATGCACAGATATACAGTAATGTAAGGGAGAGGTGAATTTGGTTACCAGCTTTTAGCCAACACATTTATTTATGCCATCAGAAATAACAGAAGTTAGAGATAAAAAAATACAGTGGTACCTCGGGTTACGAGCTTAATTCATTCCAGAAGGCTGTTCGAGTGCCGATACCAAACAAATTTGTTCCCATCAGGAATAATGTAAATTAGATTAATCCGTTTCAGACCCCCAAAAATACACTTACAAAAGCACTTATAAAAATACACTTTTTTTTTTTTTTTCTCAACAAGTCGGCCGTCTCCCACCGAGGCAGGGTGACCCAAAAAGAAAGAAAATCCCCAAAAAGAAAATACTTTCATCATCATTCAACACTTTCACCACACTCATACATAATCACTGTCTTTGCAGAGGAGCTGTTGCCATTTTCTTTTTGTCCCATCTACCTTTTACTCTAACTGTAGCTACAACCAAATAATGATCTGATATATCCGTTGCCCCTCTATAAACATGTACATCCTGAAGCCTACCCATCAACCTTTTATCCACCAATACATAATCCAACAAACTACTTTCCTTACGTGCTATATCATACCTTGTATATTTATTTATCCTCTTTTTCATAAAATATGTATTACTTATTACCAAACCTCTTTCTACACATAGCTCAATTAATGGTTCCCCATTTACATTTACCCCTGGCACCCCAAATTTACCTACTACTCCCTCCACAACATTTTTACCCACTTTAGCATTAAGATCCCCAACCACAATTACTCTCTCACTTGGTTCAAAACTCCCCACACACTCACTCAACATTTCCCAAAATCTCTCTCTCTCCTCTACACTTTTCTCTTCTCCAGGTCCCATGGAGATAAGAGGAAATAAGAACAAGAACTAGTAAGAAAATAGAAGAAAACCCAGAGGGGTGTGTGTATATACATATGCTTGTACATGAATGTGTAGTGTGACCTAAGTGTAAGTAGAAGTAAGAAGACATACCTGAAATCTTGCATGTTTATGAGACAAAAAAGACACCAGCAATCCTACCATCATGTAAAACAAATACAGGCTTTCGTTTTACACTCACTTGGCAGGACGGTAGTACCTCCCTGGGCGGTTGCTGTCTACCAACCTACTACCTAAAAATACACTTACAGGTACATAATTACTCGAGTTGGGAGCTGCTCGTATGCCGAGGTACCACTGTATTACAATGATGCTTTGTAGAAAACTGGGCATAGGTATGCCTTTGTTTGAAATCTATGTATTAAAAAATAAATATATCAGATTTTGGAAAACTGTAGTCCTCATGATTCATTCTGAATAACTCCCTCAATTCTGCAAATTCCTTACTTGGTATAATCCAGTACATTTTCTATAATTGTACTCTCTCTTTCAGATTTTGTTTGCCCTTAATTCTTTTCACGTGCCTGAGTTGGTGTTTTAGTTAGCTTTAGTCATTTTCGTAATTCTTTATTGATATAAGTTTTAAAAACTTATCTTTTTTGTATGATGGATGATTTACATTGAATTAATGCCCATTGTTCCTCAACAGTTGTAGATGAGCTAGAAGCATCAGGTTTAAGCAATGGGTCAACAGGTCAACTGTCTGTTGCTGGCTTGGTTGGTATTCGTGAGGTAGATAATAAAACGCTTGAGAAACTGTCTGAACGCAGCTATCACAAAGATTACATGCGTCTTGGCCTTGGCAGTCTTGGAAGTAATACTACCACAGTTCCACCAAGAACCAAATCTGAGTTTAGAGTCACATCCTCTAATATCAATTATCAGATATGCAGAAGGTTAGTTCTAAGTTCTCGGTTTTGTAATAGAAATTTAGTGTGTCATTTCCTGCATGATAATGTACTAATATAATATACTTTGCTACTACTTGTGATAATAGTCCTTTTAAAGGAGTGCTTTAGTGCTGATGAAGGGCTCTTGATCCAAGGAATGGGTTTAATACTTAACTAAGAATATACAGTGATATAGTGATACAATGCATATACAGTACACTCATTACTTACCTTAAAATATTTGTAGTGTTAATGTAGGATGAGAGGTGAGTTTTATTTGTAGGAAGTCAGGTTTGGGAAGTGGATAGCTAGCCAGGGCAGCCCTTCCCTCCCCACCCACACGTAGTGTAAACAAACCAGGCGAACGCGTCTTGTTTTCGTCACTTTACATTGTGTACAAGTTGTCTCCACGTTGATACAGTAGAATAAATAATAAAAAACACTCCCATTCTCATGTAACACTATTTTTAGAAGAAATGACGCCCTGAGTGAAGGCATATGAAAGGAGTAATTTTCTAGTTACCCCCAGTAATATTATAGTGTACACATTTTCTCTGATGTTGGACTACAAGTTGCCTGGCTACCACAAGTCCTACAAGTAGCCTGGCTACCACAAGTCCTACAAGTCGCCTGGCTACCACAAGTCCTACAAGTCGCCTGGCTACCACATCTCATATTTATGTTAATTTATTCTACTGTGGGGTGCATTTAGATGGATTAAGCAAAATGTTTATATTAACATGTGTAAAATTTACTTAAGTACAGGTACACATAAGTATAATTATCAGTTATAATAATAATGTAGGTATGTAGTCCACCTGGGCTACATACCTACACCTACCTACATGTGGCCCAGAGCCATATTATTACCATCGACATACCATGTTCACTGAGTTTAATCATTTCTATCAACTACCTTTAGATGCTATCATAAAGGGAGAAGTAATGAATAATTCATGCCGAGAATTGTACACAAAAGTGTTGTATTAAGGGGAGTGACGTAATGTTTTCCCTCTGCCCGGCAACCACACCTCCATAGCATATAAACAGCATGTTTATATGCTTTGTAACATGTTTCTTAAATAATTTTGAAGAAAATATCATAGATGGATTAATGAAAATGTCTATATTGACATAAAATAGAACATTTAATGTGCCCAAGAGTGATTATTACATAATAGAGAGATGTGCCCACGGAAAATGTAAACAAACCGGGTGGCACGTGCCGTATTTGAAAGACCGCTCGCCGTATAGAAAGTTTTGGTCATAATTTGAACTAGCCGTATGAACAGAACGCCATAAGGCGAAACGCCGAAAAGCAGGGCCCTACTGTACTCAGAAGGCTGCTGCTTCTTTCAATGCACCGGCCGTATCCCACCGAGGTGGGGTAGCCAAAAAAGAAAAACAAAAGTTTCTCTAGCTCCTTGCTCCCAGCATTTTAGTCACCTCTTACGACACGCATGGCTTACGGAGGAAGAATTCTGTTTCACTTTCCCATGGAGATAAGAGGAAATAAACAAGAAGAAGAACTAGTAAGAAAATAGAAGAAAACCCAGAGGGGTGTGTGTATATACAGCCTTTCCTCACTTAATGACGGAGTTCTGTTCCTAAGACCACGTCATTAAACGAATTCGTCACTAAGTGAGGAGCATACTATAATGGTATCGAGTTTGTATCAACCATCTTTGATATTGTTTTAATTTTACCATTTATAACATTTCTGGTATATCTTTTAATGTTTATACAGTAGTGTACTGTATATTGAAATAAACAGAATAAAGGAAATCAGCTCTAATATACATTATTTAAGTATGAATACTGGTCAGAGAGCCCGTCGTAAGTCTGAGGCATTGGTAAACGAGTAAGTCGCTAAGTGAGGAGAAGCTGTATATGCTTGTACATGCATGTGTAGGGTGACCTAAGTGCTAGTAGAAGTAGCAAGACATACCTGAAATCTTGCATGTTTATGAGACAGAAAGAGACACCAGCAATCCTACCATCATGTAAAACAATTACAGGCTTCCGTTTTACACTCACTTGCCAGGATGGTAGTACCTCCCTGGGCAGTTGCTGTCTACCAACCTACTACTCAGTAGGCTTATTCCCCTATCATTTTTACACTCTCTTGCCCCTTTTATATAAAGGAACTATGCACCCCCCTCTGCCAGTCCCTAGGTACCTTCCCCTCTTTCATACATATATTGAACAAAAGTACCAACCACTCCAAAACTATATCTCCACCTGGTTTTAATATTTCTGTCATGATCCCATCAGTTCCGGCTGCTTTATTCCCTTTCATTCTACCCAATGCCTCATGCACCTCCCCTACACTCACATCCGGCTCTACTTCACTCCTGTTATACCTCCCTGGCCAATACATGAAATTACTGCCTCCCTCTTTTCATCAACATGTAACAGTTCCTCAAAATATTCTCACCATCTTTGCAGTACCTCCAACTCCCCATCTACAAACTCCCATATTCTGTTTTTGTTAAATTCATTTATTTCCTAGGCTTTCTTAACCCTTTGAGTGTCGAGACCCCTGCTCACAAACTTGCTCATAGTGTCGAAGAATTTAAAAAAAAAATTCTTGTGAAATGATAGCTTTTTCCAAAGGTAATGAAATCAAAAGTTCAAAATTTGATGGAAAATTTACGGAATTAGGCTCTCACGAAGTTAGTGGTCTCGGCGATATTTACACATTGGTGATTTCTCCCACTTTGAGCCCTATTTGGGGCCAATTCCTTTGTTCCACTCAACCAAACTCATAGCTATTTCGCTAGAACTTTTGTTCTGTCGATTGAGTACAAGAAACTGCCCATTTACCTATTTCAACTACACAAAAAAATGATCAGAAATTACTAATTTGGTCAATTTCACACAAAATTCAAGTAAGGCTAATTTCAAAATAGGGGCCAGAATAAACAATGCAAACATTCCTGGCACTAAAATAAAATTTTCTCTGTTCATTAGTCACATTTCCAGGCCCCTCTTATATTACACTTCCTTTTCATTTTGAATTTTTTTCTCTCAAAAAATAGATGATTTACTGTTATTCAGACTACTGCATAATTGTAATAATTGTATAAATAATATCAGCGCATTTGTGAATGCATATTAGACCCACCAATTGACGTGTATTGGATGTGTGACTGTGATTTGTTTACTCTTGAACATCGTTAAAATCGAACATTTCTGCTAATTTGAGCTCAATTTCAAGCTACTTTTAGTTGGTAAACCATTCAAAATCACCTTTATTTCTGTAATATATCTTCCATTCTATCAAATGAGACTAAGAAAATTAGAATACAACCATAAATACCATTCAAAAATACACCACAAAGTCGCTGTTTTAAACCAGTATGCACTGCTAGCTGCAGGATTATTTTTACACTGCACACACTGATCATGCAGACCCATTCTCTCGTATGTAGGCCTAACAGCTTTCTCCTGCAAGATTTGAAGCTGCTAGATTTTTGGCGTAGTATTATGGGACCGACACTGGCTTCAAAGCCATAATGTTAAGGGGACCGACTCCAAAGGGGTTAGCTTATTTATCTCTCAAACTTTCTTATTCTCAGTAAAATTTGTTTACGTACCTCACTTGCTCTTTCATTTGCTGTACTTTTACACTCCCTCACCACTCTTTGTAGTAAGGCATCTTTTTGGCTGTTTCTTGGGAGACTTGGCCTACTGTGTACCTCTTCTCATGGTTAAGTTTCTATTTTGATGAAACTTTGTATTCCTATGAGCTGGGGTTATTCGGTATTTAGAGGTCAATCTGTGTTACATGGTTTTATTTTGTTGAGAAAGTCACTCATTCATACATTCATGTTTAGTAAACCATTAACTTGTATTTCCCATGTTTACTGCAGTAATAATTATTTTTTAACATGCTGTTATGGAGTTCTAAGATTGAGCTTCAGATTGCTCTTTAAGATATTTCTTATTAGGGATGTGTATAATAATTAGTTGTCCTGTCAATAATTATGCCTGTTTTTTGTTAAGCTATTCTGTTGGTCCTTATTTGGCATATGGTAGAAATTGAATAGTTGAGATGGAATGACAGACTTATGTAAGAGGAATATTATATATTGAGATAGTAATGTTTTAATTATCTGCTTAGAAAATTTAGAATTTAAAGAAAATATATATTCAACCCTGCCTCGGTGGGAGACGGCCGACTTGGTGAAAAAAAAAAAAATATATATATTCAACATGAATGAAATTGGAAATCTATGCTTTTTTTTTTTTTGACACTTGCCTTTTTAACAGCTATCCAGCTCTACTCTCTGTACCGTCCATTACTGGTGATGATAGTCTTCACCGCCTGGCTCGATGTTACCGCCACAATCGCTTACCAGTTATCACCTGGCGACACCCTCGTACTAAAGCTCTACTTTTGAGAGGGGCTGGCTTTCATAGCATGGGTGTTAGGAGTATGCTTATAGGATCTTCCACGACTACAGGTATGTATAAGTTTGTTTTAGCCGTGTATAACTTAGGAAAAATTTTGTTTAACCCTTAAACTGTGTATGGTGTACAGCATACATCAAGCAGGACATTTGTGTATGACGTACTTTGTCTGCCCAATTTTTCCTACCTTCGTATATTGAAGTACAGATAAACTTTTATCAACATCAGTTTTCAGTGACATAGTGACAGTTAATTGCTTTTTATTGTTACTGTGTATGATATGGTTCTCTGACAAGTGTAATTCCTAGAGAAATGATTTGTACAAAATAAGGGAAATGATCATGCCATTGAAACTGGAATTCAGCAGATTCTTTTATCCCTTCAAGACCATTGGTATTGATGTGTGTTTGATATTATTCAAAGGTAGGTTTTCTTTCAAGCAGCAAAAGAAATTGGTTTGGTATCAAACTGTGTTATTGTGAAACCAGTATAGCTTTTTTTTTATTAACACATTGGCTATTTCCCACCAAGGCAGGGTGACCCAAGAAAGAAGAAACACTTTCATCATCACTCACTCCATCATTGTCTTGCCAGAGGTGCATCTACACTATAGTTCAAAAACTGCAACACATCACCCCTCCTTCAGAGTGCAGGCACTGTACTTCCACCTCCAGGACTCATTTCTGGTTAATCGGTTTCCTTGAATCCCTTCATAAATGTTACTTTGTTCACACTCCAACAGCATGTCAGGTCATAAAAACCATTTGTCTCCACTGATGCCTATGTAACATGCTCACACACACACTTGCTGGAAATCTAAGCCCCTTCACACAAACCCTCCTTTATCCCCTCCCTCCATCCTTTCCAAGGACAACCCCTACCCTGCCTTCCTTCCACTACAGATTTATACACAACCCCCCAGGAGGTACTACCATCCTGCCTAATGCAAGTGAAATGGAAACCTGTAATTGTTTTACTGAATGATAGGATTGCTAGTGTCTTTTCTTTGTCTCATAAATATGCAAGAAAACAGGTACATCTTGCTACTTCTGCTTACACTTAGGTCACACTACATATACATGTATATACACCCATCTAAACTTTCTATGTTCTTAACAGTCTTGTTTTTATTTATTTCCTTTTATCTCCATGGGGACATGGTAAAGAACCTTTCCTCCGTAAGCTGTGCATGTTGTAAGAGGCGACTAAAATGCCGGGAGCAAGGGGCTAGTAACCCCTTCTTCTGTCTACATTACTAAAGTTAAAAAGAGAAACTTTTGTTTTTCTTTTTGGGCCACCCTGCCTTGGTGGGATAAGGTCTGTTTGTTTAAAGAAATGAAGAATAGTATAGTATTAGATATTATTATGTACACAAGCAAGAAAACTTTAGAAAACACCAGAGACTTAAGAATATCGTCTGCTGTTGTCATGAAAATGATGGTATTGTATCTTGGCAAGGGGCATAATTTATTCACAGATAACTGTTATACAGCCCCCTCACTTCGTGATTTCCTAAAGGTTAACCATACAGAAATGTCAGAACAGTGTGAGCCAATCATTCATTGAAGAAATAGCTTATAATGAAGTGCAAGTATTTCATGCCAGTGACATAATGGTCTTTAGATGGTATAACAGGGATGTAAGTGTTGACAATCATTCGCTGGTATGAAATGAAACACACTGCAATTATTGATTACATAAACAATATTCATTTGGTTGACGAATCAGGCATGCAAATTGGATCAGTTATTTGTCAGAAAATGTTTCAAGTGGTATATGAAATTTTTTTCCATCCCTTAGATGGAAGGAAGCCAAAATTCAGCGCGTTCCATTTATCTGCATAAGACAGATAATAGAAACGTACCAGGGAGCCACACCATTAATTTGTCAACATAATGATGAAAGTGATCCATTTTGACTAAAGCCAGGTGCCCACTTCCCTTCATTTATTCCTTATTCCTTCTACAGAAAAGAAGAGGAGAGCACAGAATATGTTATTTGTGCAAGCATGGTACCAGAAAACCAAAACAATGCAGAGATACAAGATATTATTGTAAAGTGTCACTATGCCTAGCTCCACTGTACTTTGAACTTTTATTTTCAATATAAAAGATTTTTGCTATAGCAGACACCTTGTCCCATATTAGTTTCTTTTATGAGGTTTCACTGCATATGTCCAAAAGTGAGCACAAATTGTATGATTTATTTACAATTTTTAGTTGAATGCACATGGCTTTAAATTTTTTAATGATTTTTTTGCAGAGATCTACATAAATATTAGCAGATGTAAGTATTTTATTCTTAGAACCATATTTCTTCTTCTTTCAACAAACTGGCCATATCCCACTGAGGCAGTATGCCCCAAGAAGAAAAACAAAAGTAGAACCATATTTACAAGCATTAAAATAAATAGAAAAAATATTGTATGAAAAGGAATAAACAAATTTTAGTACTAAATTTTTTTAATGCAAATTCCTTTATATTAAAAAGAGTTGAATTAAGTTAAAAACAATTCAAGTTTCAAGTCATGGTTTCCCCACAGGCAACACTAGTGAGGTGTCACATTCGGTTGAACAGGAGAAGTATTTAGCATCAGTGGTTCAGTCAACACCAGTGTCTGTCCTTCGAGATGGTTCCTCATGGCGACTCACAGACTCGTCCCTTTCCATAAACTCCCTGGTGCTGGCAGCAGGGGGGCCCACCCTAGAAGTTCCCCAGTATCATCCTACTTATGCTACACTTACACCTGAAGTTGGCAGAAAAACAAATCCTCTTTCAAAGGCCATGAACACATTACGGTAAGTTATCTAAATGATCCGATGCAAAGCCGTGGATACATACGGACTTGTTTAACCCTATGGGACATGTGTGGACTCCCATACATGCTCAAGTAGTACTGCCATAACACAACTGCTTCTCTTCTCAACGTGACAGAGTAAGTGTGTAATATTAGATTTCTAACAAAACTAATCTTAACTGAATTACAAAACCTTTACATTCAGATGATGCCCTTCATTTTCAGTGTAATTAATAGTGTGAGTATATCTTTGAATTCATGACATTTTAGTTTTATTAAGATCTTTATGACAATTTTACCTTTAGGAGAACGACATCATTGTCTTGTAATTCAGACTTTGAAAATAATCCAGCCTTGCATAATTAATTGGTCAGTAGCAATCAAGGCCAGATCTATCAGGTATCTAAAAAAGAAAACAATGCTGGATTTAGGTACAGTACATGGTTCATGAGTGAATTATAACAGATACAAACTAAACTATAGTTTTGGCCTTTATTGTAAAGCTGAAAGCAAGTTGTGACAGTATCCAGCAATGCAGTATTACTTGATAGTGTTACATCTGTAAAGAGCATGCTGCATGAAGGTAGTATTTTATGTGTTTTTAGTTTTGACATTATAACTGATAATATTGCAAACTGCAGTATAATTAAAGCTTTTAATTGTCTTTTCTTTAACGTAAATGATTAGACATTTCCATTGCTTGTTTATGTAGTACTGTATATCAAATGATTTTTAGCATGTTTACTAATTTTTTTTTACTTTATACACAGTCTCACAGACTAACCTGATATATAAAGCACTGACTGAGTATTGGCATTTATCTGATTCATTCTTAGAACTCTCAATGATGTGATGAATAAATTTCCTTGCTTTTCTTATGATTTTACTCTCATGTTCTTTCTCTGAATTTAACTAGTCAGCCTCCATCTATATATAGGTATTTCATATAAAAGTAGAAATCCAGCAATTTAATTTTTGTTTACATCATTATGATGCAGCTAGAAATTCCTTGGCATTTTCTTTATAATCTTATTGCTGCATCACTAAGAAGTTTCATAAAGATGTCATTTACAGTCTGTTTAGTATGATTTGCCTGCCTGCTTTTAATAATATATATATAAATGCCTTAATATATTCTAGTAAGTATTGTATTAGAATTTCATCAAGGAAAGGCATAAAACTGTAATTGCAGTTTTGAGTCAAAATATAACGATCTGTAGTAAAAGATGATCCCAAATACTTGCATGTAAATAATATGGAAGTGCAGGCCTAGGATATTTGTTATAGATCCTTTTCACTCCATAGGTTTTTTTTTTTTAACCCAATATAGAGATTGAGAAAAAACAGAGTATATAAGCTAGACAAGTTCAGGTATAGGGTGTGTGGATGATCATAGCTGAGAGGAGAAATCAGAAACTTTCTGAGGTCACCTGATCAGTGTGTTTTGATGGTAATATTAATTTAGCCAAGATCCCAAATCAACTAAAACTACTATTGTTTTGGGTGACTATTGGATATGGCAGTTAATGCTGACTCCATATTATTTTGCATTTATAAACCATTTTCCTTAATGGCTAGTCTGGCTTCATCCAACTTTGTTAGGTGTCCATGGGAATTTTGGTGCAGATGCATACATTATCCCTACTACTGTATGTGTGTACTTACTCTTTCAGATATTTCTGAAGGCTCCTTAATGTTTTGTCCACATAAATTGTCACATCTGTCTCACTAAATAACATAAACACCTGAATTAAACTTGGTGAGTTAACTGGCTTTCTTCCCCACAAGATCCTTAATGGTAACAGAGATAATAGGTACATTCACTTTATACTTAGTCATTAAGGGAAATGATTTACAAAGGTGAAAGTTTGTGTAGTTGGCATTACAGTGGACCCTCGGTTAGTGGCCATAATCCGTTCCAGGAGCTAGGCCTTTAACCGAAATGGCCTTTAACCGAATTAATATTCCCCATAAGAATTAATGTAAATACAATTAATCCGTTCCAGACAAAAATACAGTGGACCCCCGGTTTTCGTGATTTTTTCGTTCCAGAATGCTGTTCAAGTGCCATTACCAAACGAATTTATTCCCATAAGGAATAATGTAAAGTAGACTAGTCCTTTTAGACCCCAAAAATACACTTACAAAAGCATTTAAAAAAATACACTTACATAAAAGGGCGAGTTTGGAGCAGGATGAACACCGGGGTCCACTGTATTCACAAAAAAAATAATTTTTTTTAACAATTAAATCAGTATTACATACCTTTATTGAGGACTAATGCTAGCTTCTGGAAGATAGGGAGGAGGAAATAGGAAGGAGTTAGTTTTTGGAAGGGGAATCCCCCTCCAAAAGAACTTCAGGTAACAAGTCCCTCTCTGGGGTTACTTCCCTTCTTTTTGCTGGCCCTAAATTCACTACCAGCAGCACTTGTTCCAGGAGTTTTCTTCACAAGATCTTCATGCAAATGCCTTGCCTTCTCACAAATAACAGACTCCACTACACTGTCTCCCACTATTTGTTTTTCTTTAATCCACAATAACAATAACTTTTCCATTTGTTCCATTATTGGTGACCTATGTTTCGTAAGCACATTTACTCCTTTGGCAACATCAGCCTCCTTGATTTGTTCTTTCTTTGACAGGATGGTTGTAATTGTTGATTTGTTTTTCCCAAACATCCTGACAAGTTCCAGCACCCGCATACCTCTCTCATAATTCTCAATCACTTCTCTCTTAAATTCCATGGTGTTTCTCACTCTCTTTGCCACAGGAACTTTACTAGGAACTTTCTTGGGAGCCATGGTTACTTATTTCGCAGTTGCACTTACAAAAAACAATGGAAAACAAGCGAAATGTCTGGATGAATAAGCAGAAGCTTCCTTATGCACCGAAAGACACAGCCAAACTGAAGCGCAAGCGGCCCCAGCCGGCGGGTTGATGCGTCCCATACGGCCGCTAACCGGGAGCCGTAAAACTAGCCGCTAACAAGAATGGCTACTAACCAAGGGTTCACTGTAATTGCCACATTCAGTACAGTTGTCCTGAAAGTGGGTAGTTGTAGAAAGTCTAGATACTTGGCTAAACTGATATTTCTCCATCAAAATATGGTGATTAGGTGACTTCAGTTTCTGACATTCCTCTCCAAGCTATGACCATTCATATATTCTATACCTAACCTTATCCCACTTACATATACAGTAGAGCCCCACTTATACGACAGGTTAGGTTCCAGGCTACCACCAGAAAACAGAACTCCATTTTTTTCCTCTTATAAATGCATATAAATGCCAGATAACAAGTTTACGCTAACATATATTAAGTTAGCAATAGAATTAGGCATTAAAAACAATAAAAAGTAAAATACACACACAGTACACTCATTACTTAGCTTAAAATATCTGTAGTCTTAATGTAAGATGAGAGGTGAGCAAACGAGCTAAAACGAATAAACAAGAAAGAGAGAGAGAGAGAGAGAACGAGTAAATGAGAGAGAGGAGAGGGGCAGAATTATGTAAACAAGCAGATGAACACGTCTGGTTTTGGTTTATACACGTAACATCTCATATTAATGTTAATTTATTCTACTGTGGGGTGTATTTATCATGTTTATATGTTAAATAGCATGTTTATTATATAATTTTGAAAAAAATATCATAGATGTATTAATGAAAATGTTTATATTAACGTAATACAGTGGACCCCCGGAGTTCGTAGGCATCGGAGTTCGTAAAATTCAGAGTTTGTGACATTTTTTCAGAAAAATATTGGTTCGGTGTTCGTTGATCTGCTTGGAGTTAGTAATTCGTCCCGGACGCGTATGCGTGGCCCGACACTCCATTCAGAGTCGGTGTGCCATTGTTTACCAGCGAGTGACCGCTTGCAACTGCTAAATAAGCCACCATGGGCCCCAAGAAAGCTCCTAGTGCCAGCCCTTTGGTAAAGGGCTGAGAGGGGAGAATGTCTTCTTAATTAAGTGATTCAGTGATTCTATGATATGTTATGATACTAAAACAGCAGTAGTTGATAAAGGCTATAGTGCCAGCCAGCAATAAAGTGTAGCATTAACAGTGTAGCAAGTAAGTTAAGCGATTAAACAATAGAAAAATGACGACACGAAACTTAACTCCTCCAATGTTGTTGGAGTTATATAGGGCGGCCATCACTATGTAAGGCGTATCTTTCAGTGGCCCTTATACACCCAACAAACCCCACAACACCAGTCCTCACATTCGTAATGATATTTTATTCATTCTAGAGTATATGTCATGTTTCTATGTTATTAATATTGTTTATTATGTCATATTAGATGAATTGTAATAGATAAATAAGCCGTATAGATGATAGTAGCGAAATATTGAAGGACTATCTTGTCCTGTCCCCAAACACACACCCCTGTCGCCGGCACAATTCCAAACGTACGGCAGAAACAGAACTCTCTGGAACACTTTTTTGAGCAACAAGGGTCCAGTGACTCAAGCTGGTCCTAGTGGCATTAAAAAACAAAGAAGGGAAGTAACCCAGGAAAAGGACTTGGTACCTGAAGTCTTTATGGAAGGGGATTCCCCTTCCAAACAAAAGCAACTCTTCCATCCTCTCCCCTCCTCCCGTCTTCCACACATCAACAACTCTTCAATAAAGGTAAGTGACATGTTATTATTGTTTTATTCTTCATGTCTCATTGTTTTCTGTGTAATTTAATGTACAAAAATATTTTATTTTAATACTTTTGGGTGTCTGAAACGGGTTAATTTTATTTCCATTATTTCTTATGGGGAAAATACATTCGGAGTTCGTAATATTCGGTGTTCAGAGTGTCCTCTGGAACGAATTAATTACAAACTCCGGGGTTCACTGTATACGACATTTAATGTGCATCAGAGTGATTATTATCGTGTATTATTATCATCATCATTATTAATGTGGCGTCCTCAAGACTAATAAGACACTCTTAGTGATTTTAATGTGTACCTGCATGCCAGCACAGTGTGTAAGTTTATTTAGGTACAGGTACACATAAGTATACAAGTATTATAAGACTTGAAAATAAAACACTTGAAATTTTGAAAAGTTTCCAGACATAATGGAAAGACACAGTGCTCACGGAAATTGTAAACAATCCGGGTAGGGCGCAGTGATCGTATTAGAAAGTCAGGTGGGGGGAGCCATATAGCGAGTTTTGGTCATACTGTAATTTGAAATGTCCATATTAGCGGAATGCCGTAAGGTGAAGTGCTGTAAAGTGGAGCCCAACTGTAAACTGTTTTTCTCTTTGGCTGTATTGGATTTCCATAACAAATGTTCTAGTTCTACACTTGCCTTATTTACATATAGATAATTGTAACTCATGAAGAATAGTATCAGGTTAACTAATTGCATGTCTTTCTTACCATCCTTGAACCAGGCAAAGTTCCTGATGTTTCTATTCCTGAGAAGACACTTGACTAACTTTTATAGATTGTTAAATAGAAACCTGACTGCATGCACTGTATATTAGCTTAGCCTCAGCATGTTAAATATGAGGTAAATTTGTCTGTAGAACCTTGCATAGCAAGTGCATTCATGCTTCTTTTTGCACTTTTATTATTTTTTTTTTTTTGCAAATGCTTTTTAGTGTTTGCTCCCAAACTGATATAGAATTTGTTTATATCAAAAAATTTTAGTTGTATATTAAGAGCTCAGTTTACAAATTATACCAATTGTGCAATCTTAAGATCACCTTGAAATTATAGTTTTGTGTTAGTTTTCATTTGTATTTTCTTTAAAGCAAGGTTTTGCAGAATGTTATCACTAGCTCAAGTCATCATTGTATACTACTAGTGTTTTGGATAATAGTGACTACTTAAATATCTTCAACATATACATCTTATATTTTCTTAAACTTGCTCTAGCATAAAAACTACAAAGCTTTGACTTGGTTTATAACAGACTATGTTATTTTCTTCTTCAGTGCTGTTTGTGGTTCTTTTGTAATTCTCACTTCTTGATATTGGTAGTTCAGAACATATAATTTTGTATATAAAGACATGTGCACACAAAAAACTACTTAAACTGGAGAAAAATGATGGTATTAGAGGAAGAATGTTAGTATATTTAACCCTATCAGGGTCAGTGCCGTACATGTACGGCTTGAGAGCCAGGGTTGGTGATATACTTATACGCGTAAATTCTAGCACCTTCAAATCGAGTGGGATAAAGCTGGTAGGCCTACATGTGAGAGAATGGGTCTGCATTGTGAGTGTGCGCAGTAGGAAAAAAATTGGGCACCATTTCAGTACGCCTTGTTTACCATGACTTGTGGTAAGAAACTCCTCACTCCCTGGCGAATTGGGAATCATATTTTCCCAAGTGACAGTTCTAACACAGATGAAAGTGTCAGTGAAGATGAATTTTATGGTTTTGAGGAGTTTGTGACCAAAAGCAGTGCCCAGGAAACCAGAATGAAGGAAGAAAGGAAGAAGTAAGGAAGGAGGGAAGGTAGGTAGGAAGGAGGGAAGGTAGGTAGGAAGGAGGGAAGGTAGGAAGGAGGAAAGGTAGGTAGGAAGGAGGAAAGGTAGGTAGGAAGGAGGAAAGGTAGGTAGGAAGGAGGGAAGGTAGGTAGGAAGGAGGGAAGGTAGGTAGGAAGGAGGGAAGGTAGGTAGACTGGAGGGAAGGTAGGTAGACTGGAGGGAAGGTAGGTAGAAAGGAGGGAAGGTAGGCAGGAAGGAGGGAAGGTAGGCAGGAAGGAGGGAAGGTAGGCAGGAAGGAGGGAAGGTAGGTAGGAAGGAGGGAAGGTAGGTAGACTGGAGGGAAGGTAGGTAGACTGGAGGGAAGGTAGGCAGGAAGGAGGGAAGGTAGGTAGGAAGGAGGGAAAGTAGGTAGGAAGGAGGGAAGGTAGGTAGGAAGGAGGGAAGGTAGGTAAGTAGGAAGGAAGGAAGGACAACCATCAACCTAGGATAACCCCAAAAAGTCAGACAGTGACTTATTTCCATGTGGGTGGTGGGGTGGGGAAGGCATGTGTGTTGCAGAAGGCAGTGAGGGGTAGTGAGTGATGGTGTATGCTTCATTGTGACACTAGCCATGCCAGTGACTCGGCATATTTACAAGTCCACCCACACAGCAACAAGCTTCCAGAAGCTCTAGCAGTTCTAGGAACGTGTCCAGTGACTCTATATATGTACGTATATATACTCGGCATATTTACAAGTCCACCCACACAGCAACAAGCTTCCAGAAGCTCTAGCAGTTCTAGGAACGTGTCCAGTGACTCTATATATGTACGTATATATATGATAGAAAAATAGTAATAAACAACATTTTTTATTGTTGGTTTGCATAAACATGTTTTGTAAACAATATAATGACAATAATGTTTGTGCTGTTATTGTGCAGTATACAGCGAGTGAATACAGTGGACCCCCAGTATTCGTCTGGTGCGGAAATCATACAATTCGGATTTCAAGCACTTTTTTGGGGAAATTTCTCCCCAGGTTTCGTACATCTGCTCAGAAATCATCCGTATCAGACGCGTCCACCCGCCCAGGACGCCGCTTCTCACGCGTACCAGACTCAGTCTGCCTCTGTCTGTCGCTGAGTTAGCAATACTTCGCGCGTTCATCCATTGTTTTTGTGCTTGTTTATTGATTGCAACTGAGAAATAAGCCACCATCAGTCAATCAACTTTATTTCTGATAATATTACAAAGTGGGGTTTACATATTATGTTATTTATACATTTTATGAAATAATTAGTATTACAATTACAGTGGACCCCCGAGTAACGAGCACCCCGGAAATCGTACAATTATGTAAGTATAATATTGTAAGTGCTTTTTGTAAGTGTATTTTTGGGGGTCTGAAATGGACTAACCTACTTGACATTATTTCTTAAGGGAGTAAATTCGTTCGGTAATGGCACTTGAGCAGGCTTCTGGAATGAATTTTGCTCGTTACTCGGGGGTCCACTGTATTACAATTTACAGTATAAGAAATCTCCCGTATGAAGATAGACTTAGAGCGTTGAATCTCCACTCTCTGGAGAGATGTAGAATGAGGGGAGATATCATCGAGGTGTACAAGTGGATGATGGGCACAAACAAAGGAGATATTAATAAAATACTGAGGATATCGAACCAAGTAAGAACCAGAAATAACTGATTTAAATTGGATAAATTTAGATTCAGAAAGGACATAGGCAAGTAGTACTGGTTTTCGAACAGAGTTGTAGATGCCTGGAACAATCTTCCGAGTAGGGTGATAGAGGCTAGGACCTTGGGTGGCTTTAAAAAGAGATTGGACAAATATATGAGTGGGAGGGGCTGGGTTTGATTAAGTGTCGTGAGTACGGGAGTAAATTCTTAGGTAGTGGTGGTTTTGATAAGGACCTGCCTTGTATGGGCCAGTAGGCCTTCTGCAGTGTTCCTCCATTCTTATGTTCTTAAGGCCAATAATATGCCTAGGCATTTCAGGCAGTCTTATACTAGACCTTACTCTATAGTGACACAATGATTATACTGGTAATAAGGTTAGGTTATTGGAGTGATTAACTAGGTTTACAAAATTGAGGTAGTTCAAAAATTTAACAATTAGTTTATATATTAATGGAAATGGTGATGTGTTGGCATGATACAGTTTCTATATTGGAGTGTCTTAGGCAAACTTATGACTAGCTTAAGAATTATGAAGCAATAGTTGTATTAGAATTTAGGTTTACAAAATTGAGGTAGTTAAAAAATTTAACATTTAGTTTATATATTAATGGAAATAGTGACGTGTTAGCATGATACAGTTTCTATATTGGAGTGTCTTAGGCAAACTTATGACTAGCCAAAGAAAGTTTTAGAGTGCCAGCCCTTTGGTAAAGAAGGTTAGAAACACAATAGAATTCTAGAAAGAACTTGTAGCAAAATGTGAACGTGGCGTACGTGTGCCTTCTTCAGTGATTAAGAACGTGTGCAAAGTTGAATGTTGCAAAGTTTTGTGAAGAATTATCACGCTAACAAAACTGTTGCAAGCCGTGTCTGCAACATGTTCAGTGACAATGCCTTGTCCCATTTTAGTCAAATCTTAGAGATGCCAGAAACAGACCTCTCTGGACAGATTTTTTGTGTGACAGGGGTACAGTGACTCTCAAGCTGTTCCTAGTGCCAGTAAAAGACAAAGAAGGGAAGTAACCCCGGATAGGGACTTGATACCTGAAGTCTTTATGGAAGGGGATTCCCCTTCCAAACAATAACCTCAACTCCCTCTCCCATCCTCGCCTTCTTCCATACGCCAACAAGAGTCTTCAATAAAGGTATAAAGGTATGTAATGGTCATGTATCATTAAAATTAGTCATTTATATTAATTTCTCATTGTTTTCTGTATGTAAAACTATAGTTATTCTCTATAAAATGCATTTTTTGTTAAGATTTTTGGGTGTCTGGAATGGATTAATTGGATTTACATTATTTCTTATGGGAAATATTACTTCGCTTTTCGGATTTCGGCCGACCTTCTGGAACAGATAAAGGACGAAAACCGGGGTATTACTGTAGTATATACAAAATATGGCTTATATTGGTCTCACAGGCCATAAAAGTTACTTGAAAAATAAAATGTTAAAAAATAAAAGAAAAAAGTAGAAAAAATAAACAATAACCATGTGACCAGCAGTTGGCGATGTTGGCGTAAGCGGTTCACTTTGTCAACTTCACGCCTCCATATCTTGGCAAGAATTGATCGCAAAAATTTTTTTTGGCCTATAACACTCGCAAAAAACATTATCATTTCATAAGAAAAAATTATTTTTTTTTCTGACCCTGAGAACAAGTTTACGATCGGGGATCTCGACCCTCAAAGGGTTAAGGAATACAGTATCAGAATGATTGGGGAGATAGTAAAGAAAGTGTCATTATGGGAGATTGTTGATAGCTTTACTTCCAGGGATCAGTACCAGGGCTTGTGTTCCTAGCATATATTAAGAACCTGCCAATAGAAGCAGATTAACCCCGTCATTATCCGTGCTATAGTACTATGAGTTTTAGGTTGCTGTCGGTGCCATAGTACTATGTTATGAGCTCAACTCACTCAGATAAGCTGTGAGTGGTAAATTTTGGCCTAGATATGAGAGAATGGATCTATGCAGTAAGTGTTCACCATATAAAAAAATCCTGCAGCATGCACTGCATAATGAGAAAAAAATGAGTGTTCTTGCTTTAAAATGGTGATTTTGCTGTGTACGTATTTTTGTACGGTATTTATGGTTGTATTCTCGGTTTCTTGATCTTATTTGATAGAATGGAAGATTTTTTTTTTTTTTTTTTTTTTTTTTTTTTTCTTCTTCAACAAGTCGGCCGTCTCCCACCGAGGCAGGGTGACCCAAAAAGAAAGAAAATCCCCAAAAAGAAAATACTTTCATCATCATTCAACACTTTCACCACACTCATACATAATCACTGTCTTTGCAGAGGAGCTCAGATACGACAGCTGAGAAAAGTCCCTCCCAGCTGTCACTATCTCAGACCCCTCCTTTAAAGTGCAGGCATTGTACTTCCCATTTCCAGGACTCAAGTCCAATTAAATCAATTAACTGGTTTCCCTGAATCCCTTCACAAAATGTTACCCTGCTCACACTCCAACAGATCGTCATGTCCCAAAAACCATTCGTCTCCATTCACTCCTATCTAACACGCTCACACATGCTTGCTGGAAGTCCAAGCCCCTCGCCCACAAAACCTCCTTTACCCCTTCCCTCCAACCTTTTCTAGGACGACCCCTACCCCGCCTTCCTTCCCCTACAGATTTATACGCTCTCCAAGTCATTCTACTTTGATCCATTCTCTCTAAATGACCAAACCACCTCAACAACCCCTCTTCAGCCCTCTGACAAATACTTTTATTAACTCCACACCTTCTCCTAATTTCCACAAAATACAAAAATACAGATGATTTGAATTGGTTTCAGAACTGAAAATAGCTTGAAATTGAGCTCAAAGTAGTGGAAATGTTTGAAATTTCCCAGTGTTCAAGAGTAAACAAATTGTCATTCAGCCAATACACATCCAACTGGTGGGACTAATATGCATTTTCCATCAAATTTCTATTGCATAACAGTAAATCTATTTTTTTTTTTTTTTTTGTGAATAAAAAATCAAAATGGAATTCATATGTAAAGCCTGGGAATGTAACTAATGAACAGAGGAAATGTTATTTTAGTGCCAGGAATCCCTGCATTGTTTGTTCTGGACCCTATTTTGAAATTTGTATAAAATTTGCAAAATTACCAATTTCTGATCAATTGAGTAGTTGAAATAGTTGACTGGGCAGTTTCTTGTGCTTAATCAATAAAATGGAAGACATACTAGCAAAATAGCTTAAGAATTTGTTTTTTTGGGACAATGTAATTGGCCTAAACTAGGACTCAGTGGGCAAAATCGCCAATGCGTAAATATCGCCGACACAGAAAAATTCGCTGGTGTAATTTCGTCAGTTTTCCATCAAATTAATTTCATACTTTTTTTTTTTTTTTTTCAACAAGTCGGTCGTCTCCCACCGAGGCAGGGTGACCCAAAAAGAAAGAAAATCCCCAAAAAGAAAATACTTTCATCATCATTCAACACTTTCACCACACTCATACATAATCACTGTCTTTGCAGAGGCGCTCAGATACGACAGCAGAGAATAGTCCCTCCCAGCTGTCACTATCCCAGACCCCTCCTTTAAAGTGCAGGCATTGTACTTCCCATTTCCAGGACTCAAGTCCAACTAAATCAATTAACTGGTTTCCCTGAATCCCTTCACAAAATGTTACCCTGCTCACACTCCAACAGATCGTCATGTCCCAAAAACCATTCGTCTCCATTCACTCCTATCTAACACGCTCACACATGCTTGCTGGAAGTCCAAGCCCCTCGCCGACAAAACCTCCTTGACCCCTCCCCCAACCTTTACTAGGACGACCCCTACCCCGCCTTCCTTCCCCTACAGATTTATATGCTCTCCAAGTCATTCTACTTTGATCCATTCTCTAAATGACCAAACCACCTCAACAACCCCTCTTCAGCCCTCTGACAAATACTTTTAGTAACTCCACACCTCCTAATTTCCACATTCCGAATTTTCTGCATAATATTTACACCACACATTGCCCTTAGGCAGGACATCTCCACTGCCTCCAGCCTCCTCCTCGCTGCAGCATTTGCAACCCATGCTTCACACCCATATAAGAGTGTTGGTACCACTATACTTTCGTACATTCCCTTCTTTGCCTCCATGGATAAAGTTTTTTGTCTCCACAGATACCTCAACGCACCACACACCTTTTTTTCTTCATCAATTCTATGGTTAACCTCATCCTTCATAAAACCATCCGCTGACAAGTCAACTCCCAAATATCTGAAAACATTTAATTCTTCCATAATCCCTCTCTCCAATGTGATATCCAATTTTTCTTTATTTAAATCGTTTGATACCCTCATCACCTTACTCTTATCTATATTGACTTTCAACTTTCTACCTTTACACACTCTCCCAAACTCGTCCACTAACCTTTGCAACTTTTCTTTAGAATCTCCCATAAGCACAGTATCATCAGCAAAAAGTAACTGTGCCAACTCCCATTTTGCATATAATTCCCATAATTTAATCCCACCCTCTCCCCAACACCCTAGCATTTACTTCTTTACAACCCCATCTATAAATATATTAAACAACCATGGTGACATTACACATCCCTGTCTAAGACCTACTTTTACTGGGAAGTAATCTCTCTCTCTCCTACACACCCTAACCTGAGCCTCACTATCCTCATAAAAACTCTCTACAGCCTTCAGTAACTTACTACCTATTCCATACACTTGCAACATTTGCCACATTGCTCCCTATCCACTCTATCATATGCCTTTTCTAAATCCATAAATGCAATGAAAACTTCTCTACCTTTATCTAAATACTGTTCACATATATGCTTCACTGTAAACACTTGATCTACACATCCCCTACCCACTCTAAAGCCTCCTTGCTCATCTGCAATCCTACTCTCTGTCTTACCTCTAATTCTTTCAATAATAACCCTGCCATACACTTTACCTCATATACTCAGTAAACTTATTCCCCTATAATTTTTACACTCTCTTTTATCCCCCTTCCCTTTATATAAAGGAACTATACATGCTCTCTGCCAATCCCTAGGTACCTTCCCCTCTTTCATACATTTATTAAACAAAAATACCAACCACTCCAGCACTATATCATCCCCTGCTTTTAACATTTCTGTCATGATTCCGTCAATTCCAGCTGCTTTACCCCCTTTCATTCTACGTAATGCCTCACGCACCTCCCCCACACTCACATCCTGCTCTTCTTCACTCCTAAACGATGTTGTACCTCCCTGGCCAGTACATGAAATTACCGCCTCCCTTTTTTCATCGACATTTAAAAGTTCCTCAAAATATTCCCGCCATCTACCCATGTACCTCCAGCTCCCCATCTACTAACTAACCTACTCTGTTTTTAACTGACAAATCCAATCGTTCCCTAGGCTTTCTTACCTTGTTTATCTCACTCCACCACTTCCACCACTCACTCCTCTTTCCTCCTGCACCCACCCTCCTATAGCCACAAACTTCTGCCCCACATTCTAATACTGCATTTTTAAAACTATCCCAACTCTCTTCAACTCCCCCCACTACTCATACTTGCACTAGCCCACCTTTCTGCCAATAGTTGCTTATATCTCACCCTAACTTCCTCCTCCCTTAGTTTATACACTTTTACCTCTCTCTTACTTGCTGTTGCCATTTTCTTTTTGTCCCATCTACCTTTTACTCTAACTGTAGCTACAACCAAATAATGATCCGATATATCCGTTGCCCCTCTATAAACATGTACATCCTGAAGCCTACCCATCAACCTTTTATCCACCAATACATAATCCAAAAAACTACTTTCCTTACGTGCTATATCATACCTTGTATATTTATTTATCCTCTTTTTCATAAAATATGTATTACTTATTACCAAACCTCTTTCTACACATAGCTCAATTAATGTTCCCCATTTACATTTACCCCTGGCACCCCAAATTTACCTACTACTCCCTCCACAACATTTTTTACCCACTTTAGCATTAAGATCCCCAACCACAATTACTCTCTCACTTGGTTCAAAACTCCCCACACTCAACATTTCCCAAAATCTCTCTCACTCCTCTACACTTCTCTCTTCTCCAGGTTCATAAACACTTACTATAACCCACTTTTCACATCCAACCTTTATTTTACTCCACATAATCCTTGAATTTTCTCCATGGGGAAGTAGAACAGAATTCTTCCTCCGTAAGCCATGCATGTCGTAAGAAGCGACTAAAATGCCAGGAGCAAGGGGCTAGTAACCCCTTCTCCTGTATATATTACTAAATGTAAAAGGGGAAACTTTCGTTTTTCATTTTGGGCCACCCCGCTTCGGTGGGAAATGGCTGACGTGTTGAAAGAAAGAAAGAATCCTTGAATTTATACATTTATATTCCCTCTTTACCTGTTATAACTGATTATTCAACATTATTAAGCCACTCCTTCTTTAGCTCTAACTCTATTTGAAACCCCTGACCTAATCCCATTTATTTCTCCCCACTGAAACTCTCCTTCCCCCTTCAGCTTTGTCTCACTTAAAGCCAGGACATCCAGCTTCTTTTCATTTATGACATCTACAATCATCTGTTTCTTATCATTCGCACAACATCCACGCACATTTAAACATCCCACTTTGATGGTTTTCTTCTTTTTCTTTTTAGTAAGCTATACAGGAAAAGGGGTTACTAGCCCATTGTTCCCGGCATTTTAGTTGACTTTTACAACACGCATGGTTACGGAGGAAAGATTCTTATTCCACTTCGCCATAGATATGAAAGGAAAAGCAATAAGAACAAGAACTATTAAGATAAAATCAAAGAAAACTCAGATGAATGTGTATACATAAACGTGTACATGTTTGCGTAGCGTGACCTAAGTGTAAGTAGAAGTAGCAAGACGTACCTGAAATCTTGCATGTTTATGAGACAGAAAAAAGACACCAGCAATCCTACCATCATGTAAAACAAATACAGGATTTCGTTTTACACTCACTTGGCAGGACGGTAGTACCTCCCTGGGTGGTTGCTGACTACCAACCTACCTTCAAAAAAAGATTATCTACCATTTCATAAGAAAAAATAAAATATTTTTTGGAAAATTCTTGGACACTGTGGACATCGGGGGTCTGGACAATGAAAGGGTTAAAAAAAAATGTGTATATAAAAATATAGAAAAGTCTGTTTTAAAATGAAGGACCTGTGGAAAGAAGCATCCATAATGAACCAGGAGAGCCTTGGGTAATAACCAAGAAGTGCATATTTTTGTTTTCAAATTTTCTGGAATTTCACATTATCAGATAAAAAAAAAAAAACTACTGTCTCCTCTCATGTAGTGTTCCTTTACCTCAAAAGGGGTGCATTTTTAGGCCTACATTGAGATTTTGCAGAGCTTAATTCACAGAAAATTGTTAGGATTGCTGCAAGCCAATAGAGCAGCTTTTTGCCATCCTCAAGAAATCAGATAGCCTTAATGTTACTCACAAGTGGAGGGACTTGGGAGCATGTTTCCCAATCAGTCATAATCACTTGTAAGTACAGATAATGACTGTTTGGACTGACTTGCAAAAATTCATAAAAAACTACCAAAGGAAAAAGTCAAGAGTTAAAAGGTCTTAAACATACTAGAAGTACATTCAGATCCCTTTAATTTTTCGATGACCAAATGCTAAAGGATTAAAGGTCTCAAGCCATTTGAGGAAGCATTCACATATAGCATGAAAACTGGTGTTGCATTTTTCCATTTTCTTAAAATAACAAATTGGCACCTTCACAGTGCAAAAATTAAGCCAAGTTTTTCTCTAAGTAAGATACACCAGTGTTTGGTTTGAAACCAGCCAGAAGAGGCATCGTCCAATTATTGCATGGAAACTATTTGTTTAATAAGATTGGCTAATTAGACCTTGCATAACCCAAAATAAAGTCAAAGCTTTCTTTAAGAAAAACGTACCATAAAGTAATGTCCTCTTGCCATCACTGTACGTATTCCTAGTTTGTAACTAAATATCTCTGTGGCTGCAAAAATGCTAAGTAGCTAAAAAAAAAAAAAAAAGTTAGACCAAAGTTGGAATATGAAGCACTGGTAAATTATCTGTAGTTAAACTAATGTGAACAAATTAGAAAAGACACAAGCTACAAAATGGCTCCTTGAGCTGAACAACATAAGTTATTACAAAAAAAGGCTTATAGGCAAAGGTATATCAAAGGTAGCATTAGATGTAATACCCTCGTTGACTGATAGCAGGAAAAGGGGAGGTATGGTAATCACAAACTATTGAAGATTATACTAAAAGGATATGAAGGAGATCATCAGGAAGATTAACACTTATTAACAAGGGTAAGGGAAAGAGAAAAGAGCAAGAATTGTAAACTGAATAAAAGTGGTTCCAAAAGAGTACAACAATGGTATTCTTCAGAGACTGGTGGGACAGTTTAATGGGGTACATAATAATAATAATAATAATAATACTTTATTTAGACATGGTACAAAGATACATTGTTGAGTTTACATGATACATAGGTATAAAAGAGATGTACATGCCAAAAGCCCCTAATATGCTGCGCATTGCGGGCATTCTTAGGACTACTTAGACTACATGGTAAAAAATTATGGTTGATAATGTATATAATAAGTATAATTGTGTATCTATGTTATAAAGTTTGAATATAAGTTGAACATATCAATGTATGTATTATTCATAACAGGTTTTTACATTTAAGTGAGTAATCAGGTTTTACATTTAAGTGATTATTCTACTTTGTTGGGAATGTTTGGTATTGAGCATTTAGGTTTGGGTGAGAAGGTGGTTTTTTAGCATCTTTTTGAATTGAGCTACAACTACTAGAAATTAAAAAAAAATTGTTTTAAATTAAATATAGAAAGTACACCACAAGCATAGCTGTGCCACTGTAGCTTCAGATATGTAATCACAAATTGTTAACACTACAGTGGTGGAAGCAAACTTGAAACAGTTTCAGGAGTATATGTATATGATAAATCCCAAGAGGCCAGGAACCAGTAATGGTAATCAGTTGTTCAGTTAGTTAAAAGGCAGAGCCAGGAGTTGAGACCTGAACCCCAAAAACACAACTTTTAAGTTAAGTTATATGTACAGTGGACCCCCGGTGTTCATGATTTATTCGTTCCAGAATGCTGTTCAAGTGCCGTTACCAAACGAATTTGTTCCCATAAGGAATAATGTAAATTAGACTAGTCCTTCTAGACCCCCAAATATACACTTACAAAAGCACTTACAAAAATACATTTACATAATTGTTCGAGTTTGGAGCATCATGAACACCGGGGGTCCACTGTATATGCAATGATTTAAATATCAGTTTAAAGTATCATCCCATCAACACTTGCACAAATGTCACTTGATAAGTTCATTTCATTTCTTCCACTTTCACATTGCCTCAGCACTGAACACAGTTTTACCATTCTTCATCTTAATTAATGTTTGTACTTTTTTCTCTTGGTAGTTCCATGTTTCTGCCATTCCATTTTCTTACCTGTATCCACTTGTGACAATACTCATTCTAGATTTTTAGTTCAGGTAACTAGCAACTGCTTTATTGTAGGATAACCAAACTAGGGTTTTAAAATAATTTAGTAAATTCGGTATTTATTTTTTTCTTTCTGAAGTCTTGAACACTTTAAAGGCATTTAGAAGAATTTTTGTAGGCCAATCCTCCAAGAAAGTAAAATCCTAGAAGGGACAAGATAAAAAAATATATAGAAATAAAATGTTTGTCAAGAATTTTATTAATAATAATAATAATAACTATTTCCTAAATAAAGGAGGGGTCTGAGATAGTGACAGCTGGGAGGGAGTATTCTCAGCTGTCGTATCTGAGCGCCTCTGCAAAGACAGTGATTATGTATGAGTGTTGTGAAAGTGTTGAATGATGATGAAAGTATTTTCTTTTTGGGGATTTTCTTTCTTTTTGGGTCACCCTGCCTTGGTGGGAGACGGCCGACTTGTTGAAAAAAAAAAAAATAACTTCTACAAGTACATGTACAATGTATACAGGCCTAGCTGACATCAATGACATATGTACTACTAAGCCACTTATTATACCTGGAGTATACCTGGAGAGGGTTTCGGGGGTCAACGCCCCCGCCGCCCAGTCTGTGACCAGGCCTGCTACCCACACCAGTCGACTAACTCCCAGGTACCCATTTTACTGATGGGGATCATAGACAACTGGTGTAAAGAAACACGCTCTAATGTTTTTACACTCACTGGGAATTGAACCCAGACCCTCGCTGTGTGAAGCGAGAGCTTTAGCCACCAGGCCGTGGGACACCATGGCCTGGTATTTGAATAAAAATTCAAATGTAGTTTTGTATTTAAGAGGTAGATAATATTTTCCACATTGTTGTATTTGGCATACTTAAGTTCCTTTAACCCTTTCGGGGTCAGTGCCGTACTAGTACGTTTTATGAGCAGGGGTCGGTGCCGTACTAGTTTTCGTAAATTCTAGCGGCCTCAAATTAAGCGGGAAACGGCTGGTAGGTCTACATATGAAAGAATGGGTCTGTGTGGTCAGTGTGCGCAGTATAAAAAAAATCCTGCAGCACGCACTGCATAATGAGAAAAAAAACCGTTTTTTTTTTTTTTTAAACGACTACTTTGCAGTCTATTTTCGTATGGTATTTATTGATGTATTCTCGTTTTCTTGGTATCATTTGATAGAATGGAAGATATATTACAGAAATAGAGATGATTTTGATTGGTTTGACAATGACAAGTACCTTGAAATTGAGCTCAAAGTAGCGAAATTTTTAATTTTAGCCGATGTTCAAGAGTAAACAAATCACACCATGTGTCCAATACACATCAACTGGCAAGTCTAATATTCTTGCACAAGTATGCTGATATTATTTATACCATTTTTACAATGATGCAGCTGTATACATAACAGTAAATCTTCTATTTTTTGTGAGAATAAAAATTCAAAATGGAAAGCAAAAGTAATGTAAGAGGGGCCTGGAGACGTGACTAATGAACAGAGATGTTATTTTAGTGCCAGGAATGTCTGCCTTGTTTATTCTGGACCCTATTTTGAAATTGGCATCGTTTGAAATTTGTGTGAAATTGGCCAAATTGCCATTTTCTGACCACTATTTTGGGTAGTTGAAATTGGTAAATAGGCGGTTTCTTGTACTCAATCGATAGAAGAAATGGAGTTCAAGCGAAATAGCTATGATTTTAGTGGACTGGAACATTGGAATTGGCAAAAAATAGGGCTCAAAGTGGGCAAAATCGCCGATGCGTAAACATCTTCGAGACTGATAACTTCGCAAGAGCATAATTCCCTAAGTTTTCATTCAAATTTCATACTTTTGGTGTTGTTATGATCGGAAAAAGATTTTTTTTTTTTTTTCAAAAAATTTTCGACCCTGAGAACGTGTTTCCAAGAAGGCCTGTCGACCCCCAAAGGGTTAAATGGTTACAAAGAAAAGGTTAGGTTGGATTAAAATGAATCCGCATTTCAAGCGTTGTCATTGACTGTCATTTTGTACGTATTTACTGCTAATGTTTAATTTTTATCTACATTTGTCTCTTTTTTAAGCCTTTGTGTACTTTATATTCTAAAATATTTTTCTAATGGGGATTGCATGGTATAAGAGATAATGCTACAACCACAGCTTTTGAGACTTAGGTTCAGTTCTGTAGATAGATAGGATTAGTAGAGGTTCATCTTTCATGTTTGTCATAGAACTGGTCACCTGTCATGGTAAGGCCTCATTCTTATTTAATAAGCCTAGGATATTGCTGGTTTTTTTAATGAACAGTGCTATTAACAGGTTCCTTGTAAATATTTCAGAGTTGTGACCATACTTTAGAAACACTGTTTAAACAGCCGACTACATGACCTGTGACAATTTTTAACTAAATATTTTGCTTACATTCTTAAACAATATTCTTTGGAAGGTGACCTTTATTACAAATTTCTAAAGCTGTAGTTATATTAGCTTTTGCTATTTTTGCTTTTGCTTTATAAAAGGCAACATACAGACTTGAGGATTAAAGACAAATGCTTGGCTGTATTTATTTTTGTAAAGGATATTTCTGCTTTTACGTATACAGTATATATACCGTATATATATGTTCGTATGCACATACTTTGGCCATAGACAACCTATGTGCTCTTCTTGTGGCCTCCTATTTCCCGTATCTGTACCAGCATGCCCCACCACTTTCTCCTCTTCTTAACCTCACCTCCTCACATCCGGGCAGCCAGTCACTCAGTCAGGTCTCCAGGTGGCCTACTGTTGTACGTACTGACCTTCCCCCCTGCCCGTTTTATCAGGACAAGCGGGGGCAAGGGTACTGGCAGGATGGGGCGGTGGGGCTCCATGCGCGGGTCACGACTGGGTGTCCCGTCCAGTGGTGGGGCTGGAGGGACCCTTGGGACCCTCCGCCACTACCCTACAACCACCCCTGCCCTTCGTTCCAGCATCAGCACGGGGCCAAGACTCTCTGTTGATTCTTCTGACACTGGTTCTGAAGCGGTACAATCCTTCCACAAGGCTGCTCTCTATGTTTTTGGTGAAAAAACACAAATTAAGGTATGTTGGTTACAATTTTTTTTTTTTTTTTTTTTTTTTGCCACAAGCTCTTATAGTATTTGTTTTGATAAAAAAAAAAAAACTCCAAGTTTTGGGTCCTCCTGCCTTGGTAGGAAATGGCCAGTGCGATTAAAAAATGTATACATGCTGTTCATTTGTTTGATAATAACACGTAAATGGTGTGTAACAGTAACATAATTCATAAAGTACTGCATTAAAGACCTACTGTAATAATTTATCTTAAATAGTGTGGGTAGATAACATTTTTTTTTCTTCAGATGTTAATTAAAAGTCATTCTATCTTGTAGTTTAATTTATAATACAGTATCTCAAGATATATTTTAAAATTTCACGTAATCTGTCTTGTGTGGTGTTTTGGCATGCATGACTGTAAAGTTTGGGGTCAGGCAAGATTAAGTTTTTGAAATCGAAAAAAAAATCACCTACTCTTAGACTTTTAACTCTAATGAAGCATGAGGGTTTTAACATTTTGTTAAAAAGATTAGACCTAAATCATGATGCCTATTCATATACACTGAATTTGAAACATACTGATGCGTTAAAAATCCTTATTTTTCTTACTGTACAGATAGACATCCATTCAAGATACTAGTCCTTTCGATTTCCTTAGCAGAGTGCAATTTGTGCTAAAGATATACTACGGCAGATTTTTATCCAAAGAAAACCATCAGATATTGTATTTAGGGAAAATATTGGAAGGCTTGGTGGGAGATAGTAAGAAAAGATTGGTTAATTCTTTTATATACTGTATCAAAGTCTTTCTATATGGACAAAAAAGTGATTTTGTACTATAAGATTTTTAATAATTTGATTGTTGATGGTTTCAGGGAGTTACAGTATTTTAACGAAGAAAAAAATAAGCGAGCTCTGGGATCTAAAGAGAACTAGATTAAACTAATACACATGCACACACTGTAAGCAGCCATCTCCAAGTGGTGAATTCTGGATATTTTGGATGACTGGTGATAGAAAATCTGTCATGCAAAATTGCCGAGAGCTGCTTACAGTGTGTGTGTAGTTTTTAAAATTCTCCAAGTATTTTTCTTTGTGTATTCTATTGTTTAAAAAATTTAAAGTTTTAAAGAAGTATCCTTAGAGTATTTTAAAGTGTATTTTTGGCAATTTCTGCAAGATAAAAATAAATATTAATTTTCTGGAGTTTCACCCAATACCAAGTACATACAGTTATTCCCTGAATTTTTATCAGCACCTGTAGGCCTATTTATTTCAAAACTTGTGCACATTTTATGCCTTTTTTCATGATCATATTGCTTATCACCAACATCCATAACAGGTAGCAGGTAGAGAATTAGTCAGATTCGGATTAAGAATTTGTAGGCTCCCTGGGCTACAGGTACTTTGAGGCCCCCAGTGATATTTTCAAGTGGAAAAAGGTTAAGGAAATGTTAAATTTATTTTTACAAGGGTCACTACAATTAAAATTCAAACATTTGTTTTGCATAATTTCTTGGAAACAAATTGTGAACACTTTTCATTTAATCTCTGGAGGATCCTCCAGCTGGCAGAGGGCCCTGGGCTACAGGCCCTAAAGCACATGCCTTAATCTGGCCCTGATTACAATCATCAGTAGCTGTATCAATTTAAGTGTAAATTGATGTACAATACTATGAATAACAGTTAAAATGTCAAGTGACATAGGGTCTGCTGCTAGTAAACAAGTACATGAAATACAGTATACAGTCATGCGCTGCAAAACGACATTTCGGTCAACAACGGACTGCATATACGATGGTGGTGTAAACAAACCTTCTGTGCTGCCAGTTGTATAATGTACATTATGTACAGTATGTCTTTCTTTATAATAATGATAAACAACTATGTTACTGGCTTTTGTATTTACTAAACTGTATTTTTTATCGTTATTCTAGAGTGAACTCCTTCTACTTATAGAAATGTTTTCTGTAAAACAGTATGCCGGCAGTAGCCTCATACATCTTATGTTTACAACGTCTCTTGATAGCATAATTTTTCTTTGTGCTTGATTTAATCTTGTGTTGTTTTGTTCTTCATGGCCCCTGCAGGAGAAAAAAAGAACAACCCCAGAGAATATTCACAGTGAAGGGTTTAGCAGAAGCTTTTGCAGACCTCAACAAGCTCCTTAAAAAGTTTTCATTAACCATTTTAAGGTCGGGACCCCTGATTTGAGAATTGCTCTCGGTCAAAGAATTAAAAAAAAAAAATTATGAAATGATAGAGAATCTTTTTTCGAAGGTAACGAAACCAAAAGTACAAAATTTGATGGAAAACTTATGGAATTACACTCTTGCAATGTTAGCAGTTAGTGATATTTATGCATCGGTGATTTTGCCCACTTTGAGCCCTATTTTCGGCCAATTCCATTGTTCCAGTTGACCAAACTCTTAGCTATTTCACTAGTATTCCTTCTATTCTATCAATTGAGTACAAGAAACTGCCCATTTATCTATTTCAAATACCCAATAAATGATCAGAAATTGGTAATTTGGCCAATTTCACACAAAATTAAAAAATTGCCAATTTAAAAATAGTCCACAATAAACACTGTAGACATTCCTGGCACTGAAAATCATTTCCTCTGTTCATTAGTTACGTCCCCAGGCCTCTCCAATATTACGCTTGCTTTCCACTTAGAATTTTTATTCACACAAAAATAGATTTACTGTTATGCAGACTACTGCATTATTGTAATAGTAATTGTATAAATAATGTCAGCACATTTGTGGACACGTATTGGATGTTTGTTGGAAGAGTGACGTAATTTCTGTACTCTGGAATATTGGCAAAAATTGAACATTTCCGCTACTTCGAGCTCAATTTCAAGCTACTTTGTCCTGAAACCAATCAAAATCATCTCTCTTCTGTAATGTATTTTCCATTCGACCAAATGAGACCAAGAAACTGAGACTACATCCATAAAAAACATATGAAAATACACCACAAAGATGCTGTTTTAAACCAAAAAAAGTTGCAGTTTTTTCTCATTATGCACTTCTTGCTGCAGGATCTTTTTTTTTTATATGCTGCACATATCTAGGCCCAAATTTACTGCTCACAGCTTATGTGAGTGAGCAGAGCTCGTGGCATAGTACTGTGGGACTGACCTACACTTCAAAGCAGTAGAATAACAAGACCCACCCCGAAAGGGTGAATAGTGAATAATGTTCATGGTACATTATCTGCTTACAAGCAAATCTATGATAAAAAAAAAAACATATTGCCTAGGTGTGTAGTAGGCTATATCATCTAGGTTTGTGCAAGTACACTATGATGTTCACACAACCACGAAATCGCCTAATGACACATTGCTCAGAACATATCCCCGTCGTTAAATGACGCATGACTGTATTGAATAAGGAGAATTTTGCATGGTTGACTAGTGTGTCTTTCATGCAGATAAAAACAAACCTTGTGGTACAGATTCCTCATCCTACTCTTGCAGCACACCGAATTAATGAGATTTCCAATTTAATCAGCACTATAGGGGTTTGGCCAAACTTTAGGTGTTATAAATGGTTTAAAAATTATGGAGTTACTGTACCTTAAATTTTTCTTGGGCATTTGCTATTCTTGAAAGGTGAATTGTCATTTATTACATTTTTCCAGAAAATATATTAGTTATATAGGACAGCAATTAAAAATATTTTCTACTTTGAGCAGTATTAGAGATTTTTCATATACTGTGTATGTGCATATGTTATATATTATATATTTTCATATATATTTCCATAATCCTGTGTGCTCTATCAGGGCATCAAGACTGATGCTTACCACAAAACAGAGTTCATCCCAGTTGACTTCACAGAAGTACGACAGATTAAATCCTCATTCAAGAAGCTGATGAGAGCTTGTATACCATCTTCCCCAGCTGCTGAGCAAGAACAGTCTTTTTTCAGGTATAATTACATATCTGAGTGCCTCTGCAAAGACAGTGATTATGTATGAGTGAGGTGAAAGTGTTGAATGATGATGAAAGTATTTTCTTTTTGGGATTTTCTTTCTTTTTGGGTCACCCTGCCTCGGTGGGAGACGGCTGACTTGTTAAAAAAAAAAAACATGTAGTGGTACTTATTGTACCTGACAAGTGGTACTTATTGGACCTGACTAGCTTGTGCTACTATGTCTGATGCCGTGCTCCTTCCTTAAGTGAATGTGACCTGACCTGACTAGGTTAGGGGATTGGCTTAAGCTGGTAGGAGACTTGGACCTGCCTCGCATGGGCCAGTAAACCTGCTGCAGTGTTCCTTCTTTCTTATGTTCTTATATCTGAGGGATACAGTAATTCAAGGAACTTGATTTGTGTTATTTCCTTCAGTTTTCCTAAATTCTCAGTTTGTGACAATACTTGGTTGTTAATAGGGAGGAATCATAACAGAATAAAAAAAAAAATTCTTTGTCTAGGTAGTAGGTTGTAGACAGCAACCACCCAGGGAGGTACTACTGTCCTGCCAAGCGATTGTAAAACAGAAACCTATAATTGTTTTATGATGGTAGGATTGCTGGTGCCTTTTTTCTGTCTCATAAACATGCAAGATTTCAGGTATGTCTTCTTTCTTTCAACACGTCGGCCGTTTCCCACTGAGGCAGGGTGGCCCAAACGGAAAAACGAAAGTTTCTCTTTTTACATTTAGTAATATATACAGGAGAAGGGGTTACTAGCCCCTTGCTCCCGGCATTTTAGTCGCCTCTTACGACACGCATGGCTTACGGAGGAAGAATTCTATTCCACTTCCCCATGGAGAACACATGCATGTACAAGCATATATATATACACACATGCCCCTCTGGGTTTTCTTCTATTTCCTTACTTCTTCTTCTTTCAACAAATCGGCCGTTTCCCACCAAGGCGGGGTGGCCCAAAGAGAAAAACAAAAGTTTCTCCTTTTAACTTTAGTAATGTATACAGGAGAAGCAGTTACTAGCCTCTTGCTCCCGGTATTTTAGTCGACTCTTAAGACACGCATGGCTTACGGAGAATTCTGTTCCACTTTCCCATGGAGATAAGAGAAAATAAGAACAAGAACTAGTAAGAAAATAGAAGAAAACCCAGAGGGATGTGTATATATATACAGTGGTACCTCGACTTACGATATTTTTTCATTCCAGAATGCTGTTCAAGTGCCATTACCAAACGAATTTATCTCCTTAAGAAATGTTGTAAAATAGACTAGTCCTTTTAGACCCCCAAAATTACACTTACAAAAGCATTTAAAAAAATAAACTTACATAAAAGGGTGAGTTTGGGGACCATCGTAAGTCGAGGTACCACTGTATATGCTTGTACATGAATGTTTAGTATGACCTAAGTGTAAGTTAAAGTAATAAGATATACCTGAAATCTTGCATGTTTATGAGACAGAAAAAAGACACCCGCAATCCTACCATCATGTAAAACAATTACACGCTTTCGTTTTACACTCACTTGGCAGGACGGTAGTACATCCCTGGGCGGTTGCTGTCTACCAACCTACTACCTAGGTATTTCCTTACTAGTTCTTGTTTATTTCCTCTTAGTCTGCTTGAAATGCCCCGGCATGATAGTGGTTTTCTTTGTACTTAGCAAACCAAAATTGTAATTACACATTGTAACCTTTACAAACAAATACATAAAACTTTATCTTTTTATCTTTATCTGGGGATGTGGAACAGAATTCTTCACCGTAAGCCATGCATGTCATAAGAGGCAACTAAAATGCCAGGAGCAGGGGGCTAGTAACCCCTTCTCCTGTATATATTGCTAAATTTAAAAGGAGAAACTTTCATTTTTTCTTTTGGGCCACCCTGCTTTGGTGGGATACGGCCAGTTTGTTGAAAGAAGATGATTTCTTTATGCTGCACAAAATAATGTAGTTTACATGTAATAAAACATTGGTAGGCACAAGAAAAAGCCACTAGTATGCAACGCATTTCAGGCAAATTAATCCTAATGCTTAAAGACTACTTAAGAATTAGACAGACTATTAAATAGGATTTCTTATGTAGTTATCTAAGATCATACATTTTTTTTTCAACACGTCGATCGATCATATGCTCAATAAAAATCTAGCTAATAAACAAATACAGTGG
>WNWK01005356.1:0-122422 GCA_009830355.1 Cherax destructor
AAAGGCATGAAGATTGGGGAAGGGCAAAGTAGACCGCAGACAGAGTACAGTCTAGGGGCCAGAGACTACAAACTTCAATCAAGGAAAAGATCTTGGGGTGAGTATAACACCAGGCACATCTCCTGAGGAGCACATCAACCAAATAACTGCTGCAGCATATGGGCGCCTAGCAAACCTAAGAACAGCATTCCGACATCTTAATATAGAATCGTTCAGGACCCTGTACACTGTGTACGTTAGGCCCATACTGGAGTATGCAGCACCAGTTTGGAACCCACATTTATCCAAGCACGTAAAGAAACTAGAGAAAGTGCAAAGGTTTGCAACAAGACTAGTCCCGGAGCTAAGGGGTATGTCCTACGAGGAGAGGTTAAGGGAAATCGACCTGACGACACTGGAGGACAGGAGAGATAGGGGGGACATGATAACGACATATAAAATACTGAGAGGAATTGACAAGGTTGACAGAGACAGAATGTTCCAAAGATGGGACACAGCAACAAGGGGACACAGTTGGAAGTTGAAGACTCAGATGAATCACAGGGATGTTAGGAAGTATTTCTTCAGTCACAGAGTAGTCGGGAAGTGGAATAGCTTGGGAAGCGATGTAGTGGAGGCAGGTTCCATACACAGCTTTAAGAAGAGGTATGATAAAGCTCATGGCGCAGGGAGAGTGACCCAGTAGCGGCCAGTGAAGAGGCGGGGCCAGGAGCTATGTCTCGACCCCTGCAACCACAACTAGGTGAGTACAACTAGGTGAGTACACATACATGCACACACACATACATACACACACACATACATACACACTAAAATTATAATAATCTTTATTTCTGCAAGTACATGTACAAGGTATACAGGTCAAGCTAACATCAGTGACATACTACTATATAGAAAGTCCCTTGTTATGCAGAGCATTTCGGGCAAACTAGGTCAATTTTGTCCCCAGGATGCGACCCACACCAGTCCACTATTAAACAAGTACCTATTTTACTACTAGGTGAACATGGACAGCAGGTGTCTTAAGGAAACACGTCCTAATGTATCCACCCGTCCCGGGGAGCGAACCCCGTGTGTCAGGTGAGTGCCCTATCAGTCAAGCTACGGGACACTTATAATATAGTGTCAGCTCTTCAATTAAGACATAAATAAAGGAGAAAATGCTCAAAGAGGGTCACAGGTGTCTTGCTGAAGATTAAAAATTATGTAAATACTCGTACCTAGCAAGACATGAAGAAGAGAGGAGACATGTCAACAACGTAGCACGTATTCTTATTGTATATTATATTCCTGGGGGAAGAGCTAAACTCGTAGGGATCACACACCGTCTGGAAAATGGCAGTGAATCAAGTTTGATCAGACGATGGGGGGAAGGATAATTCCAGTTTCTCGGATCAATACTCAGTCATTGACGTCAAGGCCCTGCCTTTGACTGGTGTATGAATTCTTAAATAAGTGTTTTTTGTGTGTGTGTGTTTTACCTTCAGCGTCCGTCTCCCACCATGGTAGAGTGACCAGGAGAGAAGAAACACAGTCACCATCATTCATTCAATAGATGACTTACCCGAAGTGTGGGGCTATCACACTCAAACAGCTCACCGAACTGTAAGCTCACAGCCACTCCTTCAGAGTACAGGTACTGCACCACCACTCCTTCAGAGTACAGGTACTGCACCACCACTCCTTCAGAGTACAGGTACTGCACCACCACTCCTTCAGAGTACAGGTACTACACCACCACTCCTTCAGAGTACAGGTACTACACCACCACTCTTTCAGAGTACAGGTACTACACCCCCACTCCTTCAGAGTACAGGTAATGCACCACTACTCCTTCAGAGTACAGGTACTGCACCACCACTCCTTCAGAGTACAGTTACTGCACCACCTCTCCTTCAGAGTACAGGTACTGCACCACCACTCCTTCAGAGTACAGGTACTGCACCACCACTCCTTCAGAGTACAGGTACTGCACCACCTCTCCTTCAGAGTACAGGTACTGCACCACCACTCCTTCAGAGTACAGGTACTACACCACCACTCCTTCAGAGTACAGGTACTACACCACCACTTCTTCAGAGTACAGGTACTACACCACCACTTCTTCCGAGTACAGGTACTACACCACCACTTCTTCAGAGTACAGGTACTACACCACCACTCCTTCAGAGTACAGGTACTGCACCACCACTTCTTCAGAGTACAGGTACTACACCACCTCTCCTTCAGAGTACAGGTACTACACCACCACGCCTTCAGATTACAGGTACTGCACAACCTCTCCTTCAGAATACAGGTACTACACCATCACTCCTTCAGAGTACAGGTACTGCACCACCACTTCTTCAGAGTACAGGTACAACACCACCTCTCCTTCAGAGTACAGGTACTACACCACTACTTCTTCAGAGTACAGGTACTACACCACCACTCCTTCAGAGTACAGGTACTGCACCACCTCTCCTTCAGAGTACAGGTACTACACCACCACTCCTTCAGAGTACAGGTACGGCACCACCACTCCTTCAGAGTATAGGTACTACACCACCACTCCTTCAGAATACAGGTACTGCACCACCACTCCTTCAGAGTACAGGTACTACACCACCACTCCTTCAGAGTACAGGTACTACACCACCACTTCTTCAGAGTACAGGTACTACACCACCACTCCTTCAGAGTACAGGTACTGCACCACCTCTCCTTCAGAATACAGGTACTACACCACCACTCCTTCAGAGTACCGGTACTGCACCACCTCTCCTTCAGAATACAGGTACTACACCACCACTCCTTCAGAGTACAGGTACTACACCACCACTCCTTCAGAATACAGGTACTGCACCACCACTCCTTCAGAATACAGGTAATACACCACCACTTCTTCAGAGTACAGGTACTACACCACCACTCCTTCAGAATACAGGTACTGCACCACCACTCCTTCAGAATACAGGTAATACACCACCACTTCTTCAGAGTACAGGTACTACACCACCACGCCTTCAGAGTACAGGTACTACACCACCTCTCCTTCAGAATACAGGTACTACACCACCTCTCCTTCAGAATACAGGTACTACACCACCACTCCTTCAGAGTACAGGTACTACACCACCACTTCTTCAGAGTACAGGTACTACACCACCACTCCTTCAGAGTACAGGTACTGCACCACCTCTCCTTCAGAGTACAGGTACTACACCACCACTTCTTCAGAGTACAGGTACTGCACCACCTCTCCTTCAGAGTACAGGTACTACACCACCACTCCTTCAGAGTACAGGTACTGCACCACCACTCCTTCAGAGTACAGGTACTACACCACCACTCCTTCAGAGTACAGGTACTGCACCACCTCTCCTTCAGAGTACAGGTACTACACCACCACTCCTTCAGAGTACAGGTACTGCACCACCACTCCTTCAGAGTACAGGTATTGCACCACCACTCCTTCAGAGTACAGGTACTACACCACCACTCCTTCAGAGTACCGGTACTGCACCACCACTCCTTTAGAGTACAAGTACTACACCAGTACAATTTATTCCACGAATTGTAACACCAGAATAAACTGCCTAAACTTTTTCACACACACACACACACAGCTATGACTCGACCCCTGCAACCACAACTAGGTGAGTACACACACACATACACACACACACACGGTACGTATTTATGATGAAATATTGCAGGGAAACATAGTAGCTTTTGTTTCCAGTGTCTAACTGTGATATAGAAGACGGTAACAGCACATTCCCAGTGTATCCAATTTCCCTAAATAAATTAAAAAAACGAGGACAAAAAAGCAGCAGGCTTCGATCAAGAGAACTGTGACTGGTTGACACTACCAGTCACTACTGGAAACCAGTTAAAAAGTTTAGCTTACTCTTCATTTTTGAGTGACTGATGCCTTCCAAACTCTGCTCATTGGCGACTGTTTAATGATCCCACATCACGACATTCATTACCACTCCAGGGATCACATTATGCTCATTTGGCAGGGGTTGAGTCTCAGCTCCTGGTCCCGCCTCTCTGCTGGCGGGTAATGGGTTCACACACTCCTGGCTGCGTGAATCGTGTCATACCTATTATTAGAGCTATGTATGGATCCTGCCTCTGCTTCTTCGCTCTCTAGGGACGTTCCAGTTCCTGACCACTCTAAGGCTAAATAAACACTTCCTAAGATCCTTGTCTCTCATTTGTCTTGTTTGCTTCCAATTGGGCCCTCGTGTTCCTAAGATCCGCCTCTCAAACAGACTTCCTTTATACACATAGTCAATTCCTCTCAGTATTTAGTACGTTGTAATCATATCACCCTTTGTCCTGTGCATACGTCTGTGTATGTGTGCGTGCGTGTGTGAGAGAGAGAGAGAGAGAGAGAGAGAGAGAGAGAGAGAGAGAGAGAGAGAGAGAGAGAGAGAGAGAGAGGAGAAAGATAAAGAGAGAGAGAAGTTCAACCTCCCCCAGCTTCATCTAGCACAAGATGATTGTAATTTAACATTAAAGAGAAGAGTTTAGTATATAAGGAAAAATTTTACGACAGGAAATCAACTTGTGGGTTCTGTGAACCCTTCATCTACATCCTGTCAGACACAGCAACATCTTGGGATCTTAACACAGGGAATTCTTCACTTGCCTAACCTTCAGGCATGACCTACTTCCACATTTGAATTTGTCAAATGTGACACCACCTAAGACTGCTGCACCTCACCTGCCTACAGTATATAAGCCACTTCTTCGCACATATGCTGTATTATTTTCAAGATTGATGGACTGATCACATCGACTCCAGGCTGAGGGACTGATTACCTCAAACTCCTCCTGTTCTTCACCATTCTCCTTTGTATTGGACTGATGAAGCCACTGTGTGGCGAAACGTTTCCTCAATAAAGATACCCAAGTGTTGCATATGTGTCTAATTTATCAATAATTTTTTAACACTGAAACATAAACCCTTAAGCTAAACTTATTTTAAGGAATTTTAACATTAAAAGATAAATAGACACTTATGTTTAACCTTTCGTAAGGAATTTAACATTAAAACAGAAATTAACCATTTTATTTACACTACTGGTAAAGAAATTTAACATTAAAACAGAAATTAACCATTATATTTAAACTATTGACATGAAACGTACACACAAATTAACCTTCATGCAGAATTTACCGTCAAGGAACTTTAACATTAAAAGAAAAGTAAGTCATTTTGTTCAACGCTCTGCTGCGGAGTTGCAATATTAAACGAGTCTGATACAAACCAGTGGTTGAACAGAGCCCTAGTGATTAGCAGAGTAGATTAGGTTCTGCTCATTAGTGAATAATTATGAATTGTGCGACATTAAGCCCATTCAATTAGGCCGTGGTATATGCGCTGTAATTACTTGGCGATATGGAACATGCATTAATGTGATTGGAAGATTATTTCCCATAATAATATATTAATTGGTACAACACTACGTTGAAATTAGGTTCGAGAATCAGTGTTGCTTAAGAGAATAATAATAATAATAATAATAATAATAATAATAATAATAATAATAATAATAATAACAGTAATAATAATAATAATAATAATAATAATAATAATAATAATAATAATAATAATAATAATAATATTAATAATAATAATAACAGTAACAATGACAATAATAACAATAATAAAAATAATAATAATATAAGAACAAGTGAAAAAATTTTGTGTTTGTGTCACTTTCCACTGACCAGTGTATGTGTCACTTTCCACTGACCAGTGTATGTGTCACTTTCCACTGACCAGTGTATGTGTCACTTTCCACTGACCAGTGTTTGTGTCACTTTCCACTGACCAGTGTATGTGTCACTTTCCACTGACCAGTGTTTGTGTCACTTTCCACTGACCAGTGTATGTGTCACTTTCCACTGACCAGTGTATGTGTCACTTTCCACTGACCAGTGTATGTGTCACTTTCCACTGACCAGTGTATGTGTCACTTTCCACTGACCAGTGTATGTGTCACTTTCCACTGACCAGTATATGTGTCACTCTCCACTGACCAGTATTTGTGTCACTTTCCACTGACCAGTGTATGTGTCACTTTCCACTGACCAGTGTATGTGTCACTTTCCACTGACCAGTGTATGTGTCACTTTCCACTGACCAGTGTATGTGTCACTTTCCACTGACCAGTGTATGTGTCACTTTCCACTGACCAGTGTATGTGTCACTTTCCACTGACCAGTATATGTGTCACTTCCACTGACCAGTATTTGTGTCACTTTCCATTGACCAGTGTATGTGTCACTTTCCACTGACCAGTGTATGTGTCACTTTCCACTGACCAGTGTATGTGTCACTTTCCACTGACCAGTGTATGTGTCACTTTCCACTGACCAGTGTATGTGTCACTTTCCACTGACCAGTGTATGTGTCACTTTCCACTGACCAGTGTTTGTGTCACTCTCCACTGACCAGTGTTTGTGTCACTTTCCACTGACCAGTGTATGTATCACTTTCCACTGACCAGTGTATGTATCACTTTCCACTGACCAGTGTTTGTGTCACTTTCCACTAGCCAATGTTTGTGTCACTTTCCACTGACCAGTGTATGTGTCACTTTCCACTGACCAGTTTATGTGTCACTTTCCACTGACCAGTGTTTGTGTCACTTTCCACTGACCAGTGTATGTGTCACTTTCCACTGACCAGTGTATGTGTCACTTTCCACTGACCAGTATGTGTCACTTTCCACTGACCAGTATGTGTCACTTTCCACTGACCAATGTTCGTGTCACTTTCCACTGACCAGTATATGTGTCACTTTCCACTGACCAGTGTATGTGTCACTTTCCAATGACCAATGTTTGTATCACTTTCCACTGACCAGTGTATGTGTCACTTTCCACTGACCAGTGTATGTCACTTTCCACTGACCAGTGTATGTGTCACTTTCCACTGACCAGTGTGTGTGTGTCACTTTCCACTGACCAGTGTATGCGTCACTTTCCACTGACCAGTGTATGTGTCACTTTCATTCAAGTATAATTATATTTGGGCCGAGCACGAGAACACACACAGGTTGAAATTTTTTGCTGTGATGTTTCGCCCACTGGCGAGCTTTTCCTAGCCCGTGGTAAAGCTCTCCGCGGGGCGAAATGTTGCATTTATTCGGCCACCAGTACCTATACCTCTGTACATAACCACATTATAAGACATTCCAAGAGATGACGTGGTTTCGAAAATCGCATTTCAAGGGAGACGTTTTTAATTTGCCTCATTTTCATTTTCTACGGGGGAAAAAAAAAGGGAGGTGTCAATATTTGCAGTGTTTCTCACCGGGGGAAAGTTTACAGGCGCAAAGTTTGTGGTGCGCCAGGTACCTGCAGCAGCAGCAGCAGCAGGTAGCCTGCTAATTAAAGTGAGAGGTGGCGAGCTCTGCTCTCTGGGGCAAGTTTACGGAGAAAAAAAATTAATTTCCTTCTGGTATTTGAGAGTGTTGTGGTAATAGTCGGCGTCGATACTACTGACTAGCAGTAGTCGACACCCTGCAGTAGTCGGCTCCTGTAGTAGTAGTATTAGTACACCCCGGCAGGTAAACTATTCCAGGTGAAGACGAGTCTACCCACCCATGATACATCGCTGGGACAATAACACAACATAATGAATGTAAGTGCGCGACTATATACGTTGAAATACTGATAGAAATACGGAAGTTAACCATGAAACATTACCAGGAACCGTGTGGATTATTAAAGTCTAAAATAGTATTTGGATTATCGAAATTATACGTAGTGAAACGTGATATTCCAGATGCCTTAAGGTTGGATAAAATCTCGTGTAAACAAAGACACAACGTTTCGCTCAATAGAAACGTGCTTTGCAACTTGTGTTTCAGTCTTCATGCCTCAGCGTCATTAAATTTTTATTCAATACCATCCTGGTCTATCTTGGTATCACAATCCTGGTCTATCTTGGTATCACAATCCAGGGCTCCCTCATAAAAGGATTTCGGGGACTAACTTTCCCGAGGTCTGACCCAGCGTTATTTATACTTTACAAAGGGCAACACTAATCGTAGAGCATTCGTGAGCTTTCAAATGACGAATGCTTCCAGGTTGTCCTTTGTGGTTTTCCTGCTGAGAGACCTAATGGAAACTTTAATCAACATTGAAGAAATTTGATCCATCTTGAGAGGAAATTGATACACAAGACTTCTCGGTAACAGGAAATTACTACAAGTAGGGAAAAAATTCCCGTAGGGAAACATTCCCGCTCCTGGAGAACTAGAAGTAATCAGGTTTCCTCCAAGGAAGGATAGCTCTCATTCCTTGGATCAGGAGACCTTCGCCAGCACTAAGGCACCCTTCCGTGAAGGGTGGTGATTTTGTTATACTCGGGGAAACTAGCTTAAACCTGATTACAAACTTATTGTGCCTTTCCAGCGAGACTCTAATTCAGGACAATTGGGTTATTAGACCAAACTCTTCATCTATCTCTCCGTCCGTGTCTCTGTCCGTGTTTCCACTCTGTCATTTCCTCTGTGGCTCCGTTTCGTCTTCTGCTGCGACCGTCATTCTAGAAAAGGTGTAGTGAGATGCTGTGTCAAGAAGTATAGATGCAGGAAGATCAAAGTACATGATAGTCTCATGCATCAGATAATAACAGTATCAACGCGATGCGTGAATGTTTTTCACCTTATTGTGACTTCCCTAGGAGAGGGCGACTCACTGAGGAGCCGGACTTTAATGGCGGCTATCACGCTGTTAAATTCACAATAAACCCGAACTTGTACGCAAAGTTACAAAGCATGCTCTTACCGGGACAACGTTTCACTCTGTATACAGCTTGCTCTGCAACTTGTAACCTTGTATTCATACTTGTCGGCGATACTCCATTTGAGTTAAATGGTCTACATTAATGGTGCCCTGAGTGAATGCATTCGTGTCTACTTTTTCCTCAGATATTGGCAGTCATTTGCCTACTTACTACAGTAAATCATTTATTCCACATTCACAGCAGCGAGTATGTTGAGAAGCAGAGAAGAGAATTTCTCAAAAATGCGTTGTGATTTATTTTACCAATTTTGCAGGTTGGCCTTGAGATGTAAGTTTTTTCACTCGTAAATTAACAAGACCAAGAGTTAAAAGACCCCACAACACTGAAGCAGGGATCCCGTGTGGAGGGCATGACAAAACTCTATATAGGGGTAGGCAACCATCTGTGTTAAACCTTGGCTCTTCTTTCCACCTCGTGATGCTTCTCTCACTAAATCTTTTCTTCATAAACTATCCCATCTTCCACGCTCAGCTTTCACAAGAGTCTTTTCTGTGCATAAAGATAAGCCGAACACGCATGCCAGGGTCCGTCAGCACAAATGCTCATGCAAAAACACAAATTGAACAATGCGTGTGTTTTACACAATGACACTTACACCTCATACACTGGGCACTCGCTGAATTTATTGCTAATGAGTACAGCAAACGATGCTCGGAGACTGTTCATACAGACTCTCCACACTAGAGAATAAAATTAGGGAACCGTCAGTATCGCGATTTCACTTGAAAATATCCAACAAGTTAAAGCTAATTAGAAAGTGATGCTGTTATCAACACACCTCACTAAACACACCTCACTAAACACACCTCACTACACACACCTCACCACTACACACACACCTCACCACTACAGGCACTTCACAACTTCACACACTTCACAAATTCACACACCTCACCACGACTCACTCATTTCACATTCCTCTTATGCGAGGGGAGTAATATATAGGAGAGGATGGAAAGATATGGCGAGAGAGAGAGAGAGAGAGAGAGAGAAAGAGAGAGGGGTGAAGGAAGGAAAAGGAAGATGAGAAAGGGGAAGTGAGAGTGTGGTTGAGGGGAAGGAGAGTGAAAACGAGAGGGGCGAGAAAGATGGAAGAGAGGGAGGGGAGAGGAGTTTGAGGGTAGAGAAAGAAATAAAGAAACAACGCAAAAGCATGGCCTCTCTCTCTCTCTCTCTCTCTCATCTTGCATTACACTAATCTTGCACAAGAAGGCAGACGTGTGTCTTACATGTCAGATGAGTGTTTTCCGTGGTTGACGGTAATCTTTTAAGGAAGACGACTCACCATATTGTGTATCTATACTGATCAATACGTCACGCTTGCAGCTTATCCTGTGTGATGGAATATTACACTACATAACTGTCATATAAAGACTGGTATCAGCATACTGGATGTTCCCAAAATGTAACTCGCACGTAGAATTTGGTATCAGCACACAACTGGTATGGCTAAATAAATGAGTACTGTATTGTTTTTAACACCGTTACAGAGGTTTTCATTTTTTTCTGGTTAGCACTTTTGTAAATCACAGCCCGGTTACAGGAAAAACACACATACACACTCACTCAGCTGTGACTCGACCCCTGCAACCATATATAGGTGAGTACACATATACACACACACACACACACACACACAGTCCGTTGCACCATACAGATGAAAAAGTTTGGTAAAATACTGTAGTGAGGACTGACAGAGCCGAGGATAACAACAAGAGAACCATAGCGACGGGAGGGGTGGCACCAGTGCCACAGTGTACATGGTAAACAACACGACTCAGAATCGAAAAAAAAAGGTTGCAATGAATGATTCTCTGGGAGTGCCATCGAGGGAAGCTCATAGAGTGCCATCAAGGAAAGCTCATAGAGAGTGACGTATGCCACAAGGGAAGCTCAAAGGGTGCCATATGCCACAAGAGAAAGCTCATAGAGAGTGCCATCAAGGGAAGCTCATAGAGAATGCCATCAAGGGAAGCTCATAGAGTGACGTATGCCCCAAGGGTAGCTCAGAGGGTGCCATATGCCACACGGGAAGCTCATAGAGAGTGCCATATGTCACAAGGGAAGCTCAAATGGTGCCAGGTGCCATAAGGGAAGCTCATAGAGGGTGCCATGGCAACCATGTTCCTGCAGCCTCGGCTGGCAGGAAGGTAAAACTCTACGTACTCGACACACCTTATTTAAGTTACAGTTCAGTATAGTTGAAAGACAAATTGGCTTCTCGGTAACACTAGTGGGATGACGTGATGACTTGGGAGTTCGAAGATGCAATAAAACTCGTCCTCTCTTTACTACGTTAGTTTTTCTATGCGATTCCCAGTGTCAGTTTCCAAAGGTTTCCCATGAACTTAGAAGCTAGAATAGAGGACGACAACAGAGCTTTAAATAATTAAATAAAAGAAATCTAAAGTTGTCAGAAGCCTGAGCCAAGCGAAGAGATAGAACAGAACAGAGTGTTACGGATGCCTTATATTGTAAACTTTATCTAACATTAGCAAGTACCGTGTTCAAGTATGGGAGAGCAGAGGTTTAAAGACCAAGACTCCTCACACCTGCTGCCTCTGTTAACTTTGTGGGTAGTACACTGTTGTGGGTGGTAATTTACCTTATATAGGTAGGGCTTTGAAATGACCTGAGGTGAGGTAAAAGTTCTTAGCCGGTAAACTGGACGGCCTAAAAAAATCGGAAGTCTCAACGTAAATACTGTGTATACGAAGGATAAACAATTCCAGAGGATATGCTAAACAAGTTACAAATAGAGTAAATACGCCACTAACGGAGATCAAGCATAGGATTCACGAAGCAATATAAGTCGGAATAAGGAGTAGAGAAGACAAGATATACCACACGGGCGAGGAACTACTCACAAAATATGGCAAAATACCGTGAATAAACATCATCGTCAACATATTTTCCCTTATGCCAATTTGGCTCATAACAGATTTAACAAACGTTATAATAATCATTAAAAATGTAAACGAAAGCGTTTGTCAAATCGTTATAGAGATATGCGATTCATCACCTTGGAAAAGTATAAATAGCGAGGAGATATGATTACAACATACAAATTAATCGGAATACATACATAGTATCCAAGTAGAAATGATTCAGCAAGGGAACAAGAAAAATAGTTGCAAACTGAACACTCATACGAGTCTGCAATGTTAAGAAACACTGGTACAATGTTTGAACATCAACGTAGAATCAACTAGAGAATGGGATGACAGAGACGAAGCATGGCATAAACCAACCATTGACGATGGCTTAAGTGTCACCTATGATGGCCCTTGACCGTGTCCGTATCGTGACTAAGTTTGTCGCTGAGCGTGGTCTCTCCCCTCCTGGCTATTAGTTTCTCAATCTGAGCTCCTCCCACTTCTGCTTTCATACATTTTGACAACAACTGAGTGCACTATAAATCAGCGGGAGCCGAGTTCTCTTCGGTGGTTCATCAGTGACGGGGAGACGAATAACTTAATTAGTGAGTAATTTACGCAACGGGCGATTTGCGTTTTCTTTTAGACAAGAACGCGCAGGCACACGCACGCACATGCACGCACATCCACGTGCATGCACACACACGCACGCACACACATGTAGTCCCAATTTTTAAGAAAGGAGACAGACACGAGGCATTAAACTACAGACCTGTGTCACTGACGTGTATAGTATGCAAAGTCATGGAGAAGATCATCAGGAGGAGAATGGTGGAACACCTAGAAAGACACAAGCTTATAAACGACAACCAGCACGGTTTCAGGGAAGGAAAATCCTGTGTCACAAACCTACTGGAGTTTTATGATAAGGTAACAGAAGTAAGACACGAGAGAGAGGGGTGGATAGACTGCATTTTTTTGGACTGCAAGAAGGCGTTCGACACAGTTCCTCACAAGAGGTTAATGCAAAAGCTAAAGGATCAGGCACACGTAACAGGAAAAACACTGCAATGGATCAGAGAATATCTGACAGGGAGGCAACAACGAGTCATGGTACGTGACGAGATGTCAGAGTGGGCACCTGTGACGAGTGGAGTTCCACAAGGGTCAGTCCTAGGACCTGTACTGTTTTTGGTATATGTGAATGACATAACGGAAGGGATAGACTCAGAAGTGTCCCTGTTTGCAGATGATGTGAAGTTAATGAGAAGAATAAAATCAGTCGAGGATCAGGCAGGACTACAAAGAGACCTGGACAGGCTGCAAGCCTGGTCCAGTAACTGGCTCCTTGAATTTAACCCTGCCAAATGTAAAGTCATGAATATCAGGGAAGGGCAAAGAAGACCGCAGACAGAGTATAGTCTAGGTGGCCAAAGACTGCAAGCCTCACTCAAAGAAAAAGATCTTGGGGTGAGTATAATACCGAGCACATCTCCTGAGGCACACATCAATCAGATAACTGCTGCAGCATACGGGCGGCTGGCAAACCTAAGAATAGCGTTCCAATACCTCACTAAGGAATCATTCAAGACTCTGTATACCATATACGTCAGGCCCATACTGGAGTATGCAGCACCGGTTTGGAACCCACACCTGGTCAAGCACGTCAAGAAATTAGAGAAAGTGCAAAGGTTTGCAACAAGACTAGTCCCAGAGCTAAGGGGATTGTCCTACGAAGAAAGGTTAAGGGAAATCGGCCTGACGACACTAGAGGACAGGAGGGTTAGGGGAGACATGATAACGACATATAAAATACTGCGAGGAATAGATAAGGTGGACAGAGACAAGATGTTCCAGAGAGGGGACACAGAAACAAGGGGTCATAATTGGAAGTTGAAGACTCCTATGAGTCAAAGGGATGTTAGGAAGTATTTCTTCAGTCATAGAGTTGTCAGGAAGTGGAATAGCTTAGAAAGCGACATAGTGGAGGCAGGAACCATACATAGTTTTAAGACTAGGTTTGATAAAGCTCATGGAGCAGGGAGAGAGAGGACCTAGTAGCAATCAGTGAAGAGGCGGGGCCAGGAGCTATGAATCGACCCCTGCAACCACAAATAGGTGAGTACAAATAGGTGAGTACACTGTCATGGTGGCTAGCGCTCTTGCTTCACGCACGGAGGGCCCGGGTTGAATTCCCGGCGGGGCCGAAACATTTCGAAGTGTTTCGTTACACACACACACATACACACAAACACACACATACATACAACAGGCCTAGTGTCTAATCGACATGTGCCTAGGACAAAATGGTAACTAACTAACACACACACACACACACACACACGCAAACACACACACACACACACACACACACACACACATCACACACACATACACACACACACACACACACACACACACACACACACATACACACACACACACACACACACACACACACACACACACACACACACATATATATATATATATATATATATATATATATATATATATATATATATATATATATATATATATATATATACATATACTCACACTCACATGTACGATCCTGCACACACATGAACGATCCAGCACACACATTCCCACACATGAACGATCCAGCACACACATTCCCACACATGAACGATCCTGCATACACATTCCCACACATGAACGATCCTGCACACACATTCCCACACATGAACGATCCTGCATACACATTCCCACACATGAACGATCCAGCACACACATTCCCACACATGAACGATCCTGCATACACATTACCACACATGAACGATCCAGCACACACATTCCCACACATGAACGATCCTGCATACACATTCCCACACATGAACGATCCAGCACACACATTCCCACACATGAACGACTCAGTACACTTCTCCCCTCACTCCTCACAGCCACATACATATGCACTCCCACTGCTCATACCACTTATAATTCAACCTTATCCCCCTCTACACACGTTCGTATCTGTCATCCAGAGTCGTTGACTTATTTTTGCAATTCATCTTACTTTACTAATTACCCCGTTTTTCATGTCCAGGCTCTTGTTGCTCTTCATTCTTCTTCGATCGAAAATAATTTTGTTTTTTTTCAAATTTTTACCAACATTTAATGACGTCTTGGAGAGTTGTTACCGTCATTGTTGTGTAGTCTGGGCAGTGTTCTGCTTCCAGGGTTCTCGATTTCCCTAAACCTCCAATGATTTTTAGATAGAAGTACAACCCACACCACCTCTCATGCTCTCTCTCTCTCTCTCTCTCTCTCTCTCTCTCTCTCTCTCTCTCTCTCTCTCTCTCGCTGAGGTCGCTGAGTAAGCTTTTGTTTACAGTTTGTCCGTATAAAATGTTGTCCGTTGCCAAGATTGAAACCTTGTAGGAGCAGCGCCATGTGACCTCTGGATACAGAGTCCATATGTTGTCTCTGCTGCAATATTGCTCGACCTTAATCATCTCTGATGACTATAGCCTATTGATGCAGATAACTCCAATTTCCAAACGGAACATATATATATATATATATATATATATATATATATATATATATATATATATATATATATATATTATGAGAGGAGTTTATTTCAGTATATACACCAATAGTTTACCTTAGTATTTAAGGGAATAAAGAATTGTTGGTTTACAGGTAAATCGCAACTTTTTTGAACCAAGTGCAGTCGATAGGCCTTTGAAATGAAGAAAAGACACAAAAGCAAAGCCCTTTTTCGTATTACAACGTTTTGCTCTTTGTAGAGCTTTATTAGCTCAACATTTAACTATCTCTTCTGTAATGACTAATTTTTATTAGTCCAGTTTTCCTCAATTTCAAGAAAAACATTGTTTTTAAGGCGAAACGTTGTCACAATAAATCTCCTCATTAACAAAGAGCAAAGGTTCACAAGTTGGCACTTCCTCGAGTCCTCCTAAAGCGTCTGCCACTCTTACAAGTCACCCACGACAAGTAGTTATTTCCCCAGGTCCTCCTCCAGCTCTCTACCTCCATCTGTCGCCCTCACAACTCACCAACGTTTATGCTGCAATAACATAGAGATGATGGGACTTGACACATAGTGGCAATCACTCATCATAAACCCTCATGACTTACTGCCATTAAGTCAAGACATTAATTTGATCCCTGAGTTCTGGATATTTTTTTTTTTTATTCTTCACGTCCCTCGCTCCTCGACCACTTCAGTGGAGGTTGTACCTTTCTGTGTAATGGGCTCCTATGAGTTTAGCGCTTCCCCCTCTGATTATACTAATGATAATTCTGTAACCATGCCTCCGACGTCAAATTGATAACCACTGCGAGTGGACCACGTCGACCTGTTGCTTGCCATGCATTGCTAGTGGCTAATCCCTGGCAAGGTTGGTCCACTGGGATCTTGCCAGTGGTGGTCCACTGGCAAGATCCAAGACAGTCTCTTTCAAGACTCAGTCTTGTGTATTGGTGTCAGAGGAGTTTGGGAGGTCTACCCACAGGCACTCCACCTACCCACATTTACCCTCCCTAACTTATTTCAATACCTTATGGTATTATCTTTATATTCACGGGGGTTATACAGCTCTAGGGAAATGGGGGGGGGCAATCATGAGGTAACAACAAGAACAAGAACAAGAAACAAGAAACCCAGGGGGGGGGCGCCGAAAGAAACTTTCACTGTGACAATGTTTCGCTCTACACAAAGTTAAACTTCGTCGCAATGAAAAAAAAAAAATCTTGCGTTGGGGTCGTGCTATTCGTTGAGTACTGCCGGCAGTAAGGCCTGTTCACCGGTGTTGGCTGTCTTGCCATTGTGTGGAGGTTCTCGCGCGTCTCCCTGGCCTTGTTTATGTGAGCAATTGGCTTAGAACTGCCACTCCTGCTTGCGGTACTTAAGGGAAGAGCTTGTCTGGACTCGTTACGACGAGTTAACGATTCCCAAGAGGGCCCGTTCCCTATGAGGGCCCCGAGGTCTCCTCATTGTGGCCATGGAGACCCTCACTGTGGCCCTGGGGTCCCTCACTGTGGCCATGGAGTCCATCAATGTGGCCCTGATGTCATACCAGGGAGTGTCATGTCCCCCACTTCACCCCCAGGACGGCACTGATTGCCACTCAACCTTCCACTTAATCATAACAATCTATATTAAGGAAATTACACTGGGAACAAAGATAATCAATTACACGAGAGGAAATAAATATTTATTGCATTAATAACGAAAGTACAGAGGGAAATACACAATAACACACAACTTCCATACCTGAACCGCCAATCACATTCTCCCTATTACAGCCAACTACGTCATCATAGGCGCACGTTACAGGATATTCCAAAACATTACAATGTACTGTATTTCAAGTTACATTACAGTACAGACAGCTAAATAAATGAAGGTATTTTGGAAAAAAATATTCATTGAACATAGATATATGAGCCTTGAAGGCTATAACTCGCTTAAAAAAAATAAAAAACTTAATCTGAAAACAAAATAATACGCAATTCGGAAAAAAATAGATTATTTAATAAGCTTTAATTTAACACTAAAGATATTCTAGTACGTTTTAATAAATATTTTTTAGTTGAAAAACATAAGAGTTGGTTCAGATTTTAAACATTTTCCAGCATCGAAATTTCCTACCTTAAATTAATGTACAAGTGTTTTAATTTCCTAAACGTTTCGCCTGCGCAGTAGGCGTCGTCAGTCCAAAATAAAGATACCCAAGATTCATATTCTTCTTGTCGTTATTGTCTGCTATAAATATAATTTATGTCCTACTTCAGTAAGCAAACATTTATTTGCTTCATCAGCCACAAACACAGCAGTAACACGTCTGGCAACACAGCAGTAACACGTCTGGCAACACAGCAGCAACACGTCTGGCAACGAGATAACAGAACACACAAGCAACGCTTAGCTCTGAACTACTGCCACTTCCGGTGTCAGTATAACTTGCATCGTATATCCCCGTGTTCCAGGACGCCACACGGTGGCTCATTGAGCTCAAGAAGTGTGGAGGCTCGAGCCTCCGTCCGCTAATATGCATGACAGTCACGATCTAACAGCATTGTTTCTCTTTTTTTTTCCCCTTTCCCCTCTTTCAGTTACCCTGCCACTTTTCCTGTCACTGATGATGGAGAGGGGCTCTTGATCCGAGGAATGGAAGATGTACTAATCTTCCTCCAGTAGAAGGCGATTATACTGTCCATTTATCAATAGTTGTATTCCCCTTTGGGATTTAGCGTTTCCTTATATAATAATAATAATAATAATAATAATAATAATAATAATAATAATAATAATAATAATAATAATAATAATAATATTTCTCCATCACTGCTGATCTTAAGGTGAAGGTTCGCACATACTTAAACGCTTCTTTACAGCAAATGTATGTGTCACCTTCAGAAGGAAGACTGAGTTATCAGCTTCAAGGTCTAGTAATAAAGTATGGCAAGTTTATCAACTTCAAGGTCTAGTAATAAAGGAATGCAGCTTTATCACCTTCAAGACCTAATAAAAAAGCAAGGCAGCTTAACCAGCTTCAAGGTCTAGTAATAAAGTAAGGCAGGTTTATCACCTTCAAGGTCTAGTAATAAAGTAAGGCAGCTTTACCAGCTTCAAGGTCTAGTAATGACTCTCCTCTCGTAGACATGTACGACTCAGCACAAGTGCCAAGTCACACTCTCTAGGACTGGGTATATGACAGTACCGTCAACTTTGGGATGAAAATGATTCTGTCATCTCAAAGGTAATGAGATTTGTTACCTTGGTGATGAGAGAGGCTGACTTCAGAAGACGAAGCCGAAACATCTGTACGGTTGTTGGGAGGGTCCACTGTGAGGGGGAAACAGCGACATGAACTAGTGAGAGAGGCAGGAGTAGCCTTTCGTTTAAGGACGACGTTTCGCCCTACGTAGAGTTTTATCAAGTTATGGATCAATAAAGGTCAAACCAGAGCTTTATTGACCCCTGGTTCTTGTTAACGGATGGAGACATGCAATGGTCTCTCTCTCTCTCTCTCTCTCTCTCTCTCTCTCTCTCTCTCTCTCTCTCTCTCTCTCTCTCTCTCTCTCCCTCTCCCCGTTGCCCGTCCATCTCCATCCAATCATCTGCTCTTGGCATTTCCCCCTCTTTATCAACTCTCTTCTCTATCTCCCCTTCATCCTCCGCCAATTTTCAATCCCATGAAACTATTTTTTTTTTCAACTGGGCACAAGAATGTTCATACGATAAAGTTGTCTCAGTAAAGGAACAATTTAACAATAAAAAGTCGTCGAATTTAACGTAGCAAAAATTCTGGTCTCGGAAGAATTTTATGGTGACCTCTGAATAATTTTACACAAATACCAGAATATACAAATACCAGGATATACAAATACCAAGATATACAAATAATAGGATATGCCAGTTCCAGGATAGGCAAATACCTGGATATACAAATACCAGGATATACAAATTCCAGGATATACAAATACCAGGATATACAAATGCCAGAATAAACAAATACCACGATATACAAATACCACGATATACAAATACCACGATATACAAATACCACGATATACAAATACCACGATATACAAATACCACGATATACAAATACCACGATATACAAATAATAGGATATGCAAATACCAGGATATACATTACCAATGTATACAAATACTAGAATATGCAAATACTAGGATATACAAATAACAAGATGTAGAAATACCAGGATATACAGATACCAGGATATAAAAATACCAGAACATACATATACCAAAACATACATATACCAGAATATACAATCAATAGGATTTTTGACACCAGACGGTAGTATCTCCAGGAGGAGGAGGAGGTGTTGATTCGCCAGGAATTCTCCCGGCCCGGGTCTTTACCAGATGGCGACCCGGCTCTGGCTCCCTGTCGTGGGAGTATCAGAGACCTATGTCTCCCATGGGAGGAGGTAAAAGTACCCCCTCATCGGTGGGACCAACGGACCCCAGGCCTAGCCACATTCCCCACCAGCACGGGGCTGGTAGGGAGAAGCTAGGCCTCTCTGGTCTGCCAGCTTCCCTGACGGGAAGGGCAGGCTTGGGAGCTGCAGATGGTAGCAAGCCTTGGCACCTACCCTGCCCTAGAAAGGGCTGGGCATGGTGATCGACCAGTATCTCCAAAATACATTACGCAATACGTAAAAATTATTATTTTTTTTTTATTATTTCAAGTTTGTTCGTTAATAAATAAAATATTAATAAATATATATATATATATATATATATATATATATATATATATATATATATATATATATATATATATTAATAACTCGATAAATGTTACCAAATTTATAATTATTATTATCGTCATTATTGTTTTTATGGAAAGCGCTAAATCCCTGTGGAATATCTATCGCAAGGTGCGTTGGAAGTTCGATCCTCCGTCCACTCATAGACACCAGCATTTACAGAGGCAACAGATATACTTGTGACGTTTACATAGGTAAAAGGTTTAGCTGTGATGTTTATATAGGTAACATATATACCTGTGATGTTTATGTAGGTAACAGATATACCTGTGATGCTTATATAGGTAAAAGGTATACCTGGGATGTTTATATAGGTAACATATATACCAATGATGTTTATATAGGTAAAAGGTATACCTGTGATGTTTATATAGGTAACAGATATACCTGTGATGTTTATATAGGTAAAAGGTATACCTGTGATGTTTATATAAGTAACAGATATACCTGTGATGTTTATATAGGTAACAGATATACCTGTAATGTTTGTATAGGTAACAGATATACCTGTGATGCTTATATAGGTAAAAGGTTTAGCTGTGATGTTTATATAGGTAACAGATATACCTGTGATGTTTATGTAGGTAACAGATATATCTGTGATGCTTATATAGGTAAAGGGTATACTTGGGATGTTTATATAGGTAACATATATAGCTATGATGTTTATATAGGTAAAATGTATACCTGTGATGTTTATATAGGTAACAGACATACCTGTGATGTTTATATAGGTAAAATGTATACCTGTGATGTTTATATAAGTAACAGATATACCTGTGATGTTTATATAGGTAACAGATATACCTGTGATGTTTATATAGGTAACAGATATACCTGTGATGTTTATATAGGTAAGGTGAAGAAGGAACCCCCTCAGCCAAGAGCAAAAGCGAGGTGCGGGAGTGTGGAACAACGAGGGCAGGGGTGTGGAACATCGAGGGCAGGGGTGTGGAACAACGAGGGCAGGGGTGTGGACCATCGAGGGCAGGGGTGTGGAACAACGAGGGCAGGGGTGTGGAACATCGAGGGCAAGGGTGTGGAACAACGAGAGCAGGGGTGTGGAACAAAGAGGGCAGAGGTGTGGAACAACGAGGGCAGGGGTGTGGAACAACGAGGGCAGGGGTGTGGAACATCGAGGGCAGGGGTGTGGAACAACGAGGGCAGGGGTGTGGAACAACGAGGGCAGGGGTGTGGAACAACGAGGGCAGGAGTGTGGAACAACGAGGGCAAGGGTAAGGAACAACGAGGGCAGGGGTGTGGAACAACGACGGCAGGGGTGTGAAACAACGAGGGCAGGGGTGTGAAACAACGAGGGCAAAGGTGTGGAACAACGAGGGTAGGAGTGTGGAACAACGAGGGCAGGGGTATGGAACGACGACGGCAGGGGTGTGGAACGACGAGGGCAGTTGTTTGGAATAACGAGGGGAGGGGTGTGGAACAAACAACGAGGGTATGAGTGTGGAACAACGACGGCAGGGGTATGGAACGACGACGGCAGGGGTGTGGAACGACGAGGGTAGTGGTTTGGAACAACGAGGGCAGGGGTGTGGAACAACAAGGGCAGGGGTGTGAAACAAAGAGGGTAGGTGTGAAACAACGAGGGTAGAAGTGTGGAACAACGAGGGCAGGGTGTGGAACGAGAGTAGTGGTGTGGAACAACGAAGGCAAGGGTGTGGAACAACGAGGGTAGGAGTGTGGAACAACGAGGGTAGGAGAGTGGAACAACGAGGGCATGGGTATGGAACGACGACGGCAGGGGTGTGGAACGACGAGGGCAGTGGTTTGGAACAACGAGGGCAGGGGTGTGGAACAACGAGGGCAGGGGTGTGGAACAACGAGGGTAGGAGCGTGGAACAACGAGGGCAGGGGTGTGGAACAACGAGGGTAGGGGTGAAGAACAACGAGGGCAGGGTGTGGAACGAGAGTAGTGGTGTGGAACAACGAAGGCAAGGGTGTGGAACAACGAGGGTAGGAGTGTGGAACAACGAGGGTAGGAGAGTGGAACAACGAGGGCAGGGGTATGGAACGACGACGGCAGGGGTGTGGAACGACGAGGGCAGTGGTTTGGAACAACGAGGGCAGGGGTGTGGAACAACGAGGGCAGTGGTGTGGAACAACGAGGGTAGGAGCGTGGAACAACGAGGGCAGGAGTGTGGAACAACGAGGGTAGGAGTGTGGAACAACGAGGGCAAGGGTTTGGAACAACGAGGGTAGGGTTGTGGAACAATGAGGGCAGGGGTGTGGAACAACTAGGGAATGGGTGTGGAACAACGAGGGTAGGGGTGTGGAACGAGGGCTGGGGTGTGGAACAACGAGGGTAGGAGTGTGGAACAACGAGGGCAGGGATGTGGAACTACGAAGGTAGGGGTGTGGAACAACGAGGGCAGGGGTGTGGAACAACGAGGGTAGGAGTGTGGAACAACGAGGGCAGGGGTGTGGAACAACGAGGGTAGGAGTGTGGAACAACGAGGGTAGGAGTGTGGAACAACGAGGGTAGGAGTGTGGAACAACGAGGGTAGGAGTGTGGAACAACGAGGGAAGGTGTGTGGAACAACGAGGGTAGGGGTGTGAAACAACGAGGGCAGGAGTATGGAACGACGAGGGCAGGAGTATGGAACGACGGGGGCAGGGGTGTGGAACAACGAGGGTAGGGGTGTGGAACAACGAGGGCAGGGGTGTGGAACAACGAGGGCAGGGGTGTGGAACAACGAGGGCAGGGGTGTTGAACAACGTGGGTAGGGGTGTGGAACAACGAGGGCAGGGGTGTTGAACAACGTGGGTAGGGGTGTGGAACAACGAGGGCAGGGGTGTTGAACAACGAGGAAAGGGGTGTGGAATAACGAGGGTAGGGGTGTGGAACAACGAGGGCAGGGGTGTTGAACAACGAGGGTAGGGGTGTGGAATAACGAGGGTATGGGTGTGGAACAACGAGGGCAGGGGTGTGGAACAACGAGGGCAGGGGTGTGGAACAACGAGGGTAGGGGTGTGGAACAACGAGGGCAGGGGTGTTGAACAACGAGGGTAGGGGTGTGGAATAACGAGGGCAGGGGTGTTGAACAACGAGGGTAGGGGTGTGGAATAACGAGGGCAGGGGTGTGGAACAACGAGGCACTGGGAGACAAAGGCAATGGGTGGAGCATTGATCCTTCAGTGGAACCTTGTTATCCTGGGTTCCCTGGGAGCCTCACACACACACACACACACACACACACACACACACACACACACACACACACACACACACACACACATACACATGATAAAGCTCATGGCGCAGGGAGCGTGACCCAGTAGCGGCCAGTGAAGAGGCGGGGCCAGGTGCTGTGAATCGACCCCTGCAACCATGTATAGGTGAGCACATACAGGCGAGCACCACAGGCATGCAAGCAACACTGCCCCACCACCACTATCAACAACTCCAACGCCACTACCATCACCATTACTACCACTACCACCACCAAAACTTCCACTGAATGACACACGAGTCCAGCGATTAACAGAAATATTTCCTACTCTCATTTTACACGCTGCTAGACATCGCCACTTCTCTTCCCAACGTTCCAACATCGCCACCATCGTCAACCAAACGTTCCAACATCGCCACCATCGTCAACCAAACGTTCCAACATCGCCACCATCGTCAACCAAACGTTCCAACATCGCCACCATCGTCAACCAAACGTTCCAACATCGCCACCATCGTCAAGAAATTAGATCACCTGACTCGTCACCTGATGACCTGTACAGTAAATAACAAAAAAGGCACAATACCGTGACTGGAACAATACACACACAACCCGCACATATAAAAGAGAGGAGCTTACGACGACGTTTCGGCCCGACTTGGACCATTTACAAAGTCACACTAACACACAGAGACAGAGGAAGGGTATTTATAGGCAGGCAGACAGGGGAGGGTACAAGAGAGTGGGGAAATGTAGGAGTAGTGGTAGTAGTGGTAGTAGTAAAGGTAGTAGTAAAGGTAGTAGAGTAGACAGTCATATGGGAAGGAGCACTGCTATGAGGCTAGCGGCCCGCAAGGGTGGTACGAGAGGGAAGAAAAGCGAAAAAATGAAGGAAAATACAAGGCAAAAGAAAGAACAGAAAGAAAGGAAAACCCAAGGAGAAAAAAGGAGAAGGGGGAAGATAAGACAGGGAAGGAATCAGGTTAAGTCACGGGTGTTCTGAAGTTTAGAGCATTTAACAATGTAATGAGAGAGGAAAGCATCAACAGAGACAAAGCCAGGGCTAAGATTCATACAGGGAAAGTTGTGTATAAGGGAGGATTCAACCAGGCGGCGACTATGAAAGTTAGACGTAGGGTAGACAGTTTTAGCAGAAGACCAATCAATGGGATGACTGTGATCTCTGACATGACAGAAAAGAGCATTATTAGTGTCGGCAAGCCTAACACTATTTTTGTGCTCCCTGAGTCTGTCAGAAAGAGATCGGCCAGTTTCTCCGAAGTACTGAAGAGGACAGGAGGAGCAAGAAATAGAGTAGACACCAGGAGAATCTGTGGAGGTAGGGGAGGTATGAACTAGATTAGTGCGAAGAGTGTTAGTTTGGCGAAAGGTAAGTTTGATGTCTAAGGAACGGAGAGAGTTGCTGAGATTAGAGAGACCAGAGATGTAGGGAAGGCAGAGGACTGGAGAGTTCTCAGGAGTAGAGGGTTTAGGAGAGAAGAAAGTCCGTTTAGCACGAGAGAAAGCAGAGTCTATGAAATGGGAAGGGTAGCCCAGGCGGGAAAAAGAATTATGAAGAGTGGAAATTTCTGCTTCAAGAAACTGAGGATCACAGATGCGGAGAGCACTCTCCCGACCTGTAAGATGCTTAGTCTTGATGTCGAGTCCCTCTTCACTAATGTCCCTCTGGATGATGTCCTTAATTTTCTCGGAGAGAAGGCCAATGAAGGGTTACTTCATCTCCCTATACCTACTGATGTCTTTCTTGATCTTATCCGACTTTGCGTGGACTCTAACTCCTTTTCCTTTCAAGGTAAATATTATTCTCAAACCTTTGGTGTCGCTATGGGCTCTCCTCTATCTCCTGTTCTTGCTAATCTTTATATGGAATACTTCGAGACTGTTCTTCTTCCCACTATTGATGTACGTCCTTCACTCTGGCTCCGCTATGTAGATGACATCTTTGCTCTTTGGCCTCATGACTTAAGTCTCTTCCAACCTTTTCTTGATGCTCTTAATAATCTTGCCCCTTCCATTAAGTTTAAAGCTGATTGGGAATCTAATTCTTTGCTTCCTTTCCTTGATGTTCATGTCCACCGTTCAGTTACAGGTTTTGCCTTCTCCGTGTACCGCAAGCCTATGCACAGTGGCATGTACATTCATTACTTCTCTTATCATGCCTCCTCTGTCAAGAAGAGTGTTCTTATCTCCCTCTTTCTCCGTGCTCTCCGCATCTGTGATCCTCAGTTTCTTGAAGCAGAAATTTCCACTCTTCATAATTCTTTTTCCCGCCTGGGCTACCCTTCCCATTTCATAGACTCTGCTTTCTCTCGTGCTAAACGGACTTTCTTCTCTCCTAAACCCTCTACTCCTGAGAACTCTCCAGTCCTCTGCCTTCCCTACATCTCTGGTCTCTCTAATCTCAGCAACTCTCTCCGTTCCTTAGACATCAAACTTACCTTTCGCCAAACTAACACTCTTCGCACTAATCTAGTTCATACCTCCCCTACCTCCACAGATTCTCCTGGTGTCTACTCTATTTCTTGCTCCTCCTGTCCTCTTCAGTACTTCGGAGAAACTGGCCGATCTCTTTCTGACAGACTCAGGGAGCACAAAAATAGTGTTAGGCTTGCCGACACTAATAATGCTCTTTTCTGTCATGTCAGAGATCACAGTCATCCCATTGATTGGTCTTCTGCTAAAACTGTCTACCCTACGTCTAACTTTCATAGTCGCCGCCTGGTTGAATCCTCCCTTATACACAACTTTCCCTGTATGAATCTTAGCCCTGGCTTTGTCTCTGTTGATGCTTTCCTCTCTCATTACATTGTTAAATGCTCTAAACTTCAGAACACCCGTGACTTAACCTGATTCCTTCCCTGTCTTATCTTCCCCTTCTCCTTTTTTCTCCTTGGGTTTTCCTTTCTTTCTGTTCTTTCTTTTGCCTTGTATTTTCCTTCATTTTTTCGCTTTTCTTCCCTCTCGTACCCCCCTTGCGGGCCGCTAGCCTCATAGCAGTGCTCCTTCCCATATGACTGTCTACTCTACTACCTTTACTACTACCTTTACTACTACCACTACTACCACTACTCCTACATTTCCCCACTCTCTTGTACCCTCCCCTGTCTGCCTGCCTATAAATACCCTTCCTCTGTCTCTGTGTGTTAGTGTGACTTTGTAAATGGTCCAAGTCGGGCCGAAACGTCGTCGTAAGCTCCTCTCTTTTATATGTGCGGGTTGTGTGTGTACCTGTACAGTAGTGTCGTTGACGCTGTAGTAGTATATACATGAAGGGAAGGAGGCGCTGGCGTTCCCTCTTCAAATTGCTATTGTTTACTGGCATAGACACAAGTGTTGTAGTAATGGATCGACTGGAAATTATAATAAGACATGTAGCTCTTAGCAGACTTGGTGTATATACACTGAGAGTTTACACCAATCTCTGACGCCAGTACATAAGCGTCAGTGTTCATACCTGTATTTCAGTTTCCTCAAGACTAAGGTATTTTTTACCAACTATATAGTTCTACAGTCTTCCTATTATGTCCTTGAATGTGTATTGATAAAGCCACTAGAGGGCGAAACGTCTACAGTAAAGATATCCAGATTAAATAAGTAAAATTTATTCAGGTTAATACAAATACAGTCACGTAGATTATCATATATAGCAGCATATGTGTAAAGAACCTAGGATAACCCATCCTCGTATCTCTTAGCATCAATAATGTAAATAAGTACACTGAGAATTTGTATTAACCATCATTACTGTAGGGGAGAAAGTAGCATTGATGTCAGTGTACTGGCAAACTATGGAATTAATGACTCACTTGAGGTTGATAGGCTTCTACACTAAGAAATCAACTGAGCATTTAGTCTGAATCCTTGAAGTACAAAGGGAAAGCCATAAGACTGATTCATTTTGACGGATGGCTCATTGATGAATGATGGTGAATGGATTATGATTGATGAATGAATGATTCCTCATGAATTATGACTGATGGGTGAGTGATATAATTTATAGATGATTGATGACGAGTGTAAACGATGAGGTCGATTACGAGAATACTACTCACATTTAGTACATAAGAAAATGACTGGGAAAATTCCTAACGAGAATTAAGTAACAAATTAATCGCTCGAATAAATTTTATCCAACTGACAAACTGAATAGTTGGTTAAACTATTATTATTATTATTATTATTATTATTATTATTATTATTATTATTATTATTATTATTATTATTATTATTATTATTATTATTATTATTATTATTGCATTATTATTATTATTAATTTTATTAATTTTATTATTATTATTATTATTATTATTATTATTATTATTATCATTGCACTAAACTAACAGTGGCCATGGAGTGTCCAGGAGATAATCAGGTCTCATCAATGAAAGTAGGTTAAATTTGTTTCCATCTGACCTGACCTTTGGGGTCACCCCATATCACGCCCTCACCCTTTACCCGCACAGCTGTCTTAAACACTGTAAGATTTTCCAGGTATTGTTTCTGTTTCAATAATGCTTTGCAGCTAAGGAAGGTGTAACGGCTTAACAAAGCTCCTGGAGAGCGAAACGTTGCCACAATAAAATGTCACATTAGTTGCACTTGTGTCCTTTTACTTAACATATTGTCGGTAATTCTACCAACGTTAATACAAGGTGTTATTTGTCAGCGAAGTTTCTTTACCGCTGGTGCCTTCATTTTGTCTTCAGTGGGTTGGCATTTTATTGACTCCTGTGGTCAGTAATGAGAAAAACATAGGTTGTTAAGGATTTTTTTTTATCGGGACAGCGTTTCGCCCTGTGTGTGTGTCTGTATTAAGTTGTGAATTGGGAAGTCATTGGGAGAAAGCCTTTAATTTACGACGTTTCACCCGGAGTTGGGCTTGATGATGCCGTTGAATTGATGACCCATTTGCACTGAGGGAAACGTTGTCTGGAAGCAAGCTTGCTTTGTAACCTTTGTAACCTGTGCACTGAGTAAGTTTATACCAGGCTCAGCTCACTTCAAGAGTCCGCCAGAAAAGGGAGATTTTTTTTTTTAACTTAGAGCAACGTTAAGTATTTTAGTGGGCGTCAACATGAAAATGTAAGAGTTGAAGTTTTTTAATATAAAATTATGTGTGCGTGTGTGTGTGTGTGTGTGTGTGTGTGTGTGTGTGTGTGTGTGTGTGTGTGTGTGTGTGTGTGTGTGTGTGTGTGTGTGTGTGTGTGTGATACATAATCCCCCTTAACCTCGTGATTTACCCCAGTGGTGCCCAGGGTGATGCATACTCCCATACTTCCCCTTAATCTCGAGTTACCTCAGGGTCCCCAGGGTGATACATACTTCCCCTTAACCTTGTAGGTTCACCTTCAGGGGTTGCCTCTTCTAACTTCATTGAGATCTCATCTCGGCTGGGGTGATAGGCAGCTATTATGAGGTTACCAAAATTACTGTTCGTGTCCCCTGCAGTCACTCTGTTTACTCTAAGCTTTTGTTTACCCTAAGCTTTTGTTTAGTCTAAGCTTTTGTTAATCTAATCATTGGTTTAAACCATGTTTTTGTTTAATCTAAGCTTCTGTTTAATCTAAGCTTTTCTCTAAGCTTTTGTTTAATCTAAGATTTTGATTACTCTAAGCTCTTTGTTTATTCTAAGTTTTTTGTTTAATCTAAAAAAAATTGTCTGAGCTTTTACATAGTCTGAAGTTTTTGTTAACTCTAAGCTTTCGTTTAATCTAAGCTTTTCTTTACGCTAAACTTTTCTTTACTCTAAGCTTTTGTTTACTCAGAGCTTTTGTTTAGTCTGAGATGTTGCAGAGGTCTGAGCAAAGTCCTCAAAGATTTGTTAAGTTATACCATGAATTAAGGAAAGATCCTGGACTTCACCTTACGAAACAGACAAAGCAAATGCGATAGTAATTATGGACAAGGTAGAGTATAGTGGAAAAATGAACATGTTATTGGAAGACTGGGGTACTTACGTGCCCCTAACGTCGGTCTGGTGTGCCCCCTCACATCCAGCTATTCCTATCCTCCGGATTCTCTCTAATAATTCCCATCAAGGTACAGCTTGCCTTCAGGTTTCTCTGTTCCTGCTATCAAAGATTAAGTCTCCTTCAAATTCGGGTGCAGCTGGAACCATTCCCAGGACAGAGAGAGGCTGCAGGGGTGACTTATAAGGCTGGTCCTGGCCAGGGGTGGCACAGTAATGAGAGGCTGGTGTAACATACAATGTTGGGGAGGTAGAGGGAGGAGAGGGAGAGGATGATATTGTGCTCACATATGAAGCTCCACTAAATGTTCTCCATATCCAACCTGAAATACTGGACCCCAAATATAATACATTTTTTTTTATTTCCTCGTGAATATACGTAGGCTGAGAGATGTTATCCTGCCTCATCATCAGTCGTTATCTTGTGTTGCCCCCACACGAGGTCAGCGAAGTCTGATAACAGCTATGTAGATTTTGCAAGCAGCTTAGTCTTGATAAGAAACTCTTTGCGATACTTCAGTCAGTCGTGGTCCATTATGTAGTTACAACTGGGTTATTGAGACTTTCCTTTTCACTGTATATATATATATATATATATATATATATATATATATATATATATATATATATATATATATATATATATATATATATATATATATATATATATATATATATACATACATATAATATATATATATATATATATATATATGTCGTGCCGATTAGGTAAAACTTGCGATTTTGGCTTAAATAGCAACGCTCACCTTGCCATATAAGACAAGTGAAAATTTGTGTATGCAATAATTTCGCCAAAATCATTCTGAACATAACGAAAAAAATATATTTCATTGTGTTTCTTTATTATTAAATTAATGTTAACGTATCTAAAATATATTTAGTTGGGTTAGGCTAAATTAAATTGCGCTTGTTGTAATAAGGTTAGGTAGGTTTTCAAAGTTTCTCTTGGTACAAAATTATAAATTCTTACATTAACATAAATGAAAAAAATATATCTTTAAACGTATAAGAGAAAATTTTAGAAAAGACTTAATTTTAGATGAGTTCTTGCTAATTGACCAGTTTTACCTAATCGAGCATAATATATATATATATATATATATATATATATATATATATATATATATATATATATATATATATATATATATATATATATATATATATATATATATATATATATGGACAAATGTATGTATCTGAGCCTCTGTTCTCTCATTGTTCACTTTAATCTCTATTATAGAGAGTATAGTATTCTTGATGTTAGTGCACAGGTGGGTCGTGGCCCTTAATGACCCTTGTGAATCATAGACCTAAATCATTAACTGGTACAACGAGCGGTACCCGTCACCACCATCTCCCTCACCACCATCTCCCTCATCACCATCTCCCTCATCACCATCCCACTCACCACCATCTCCCTCACCACCATCTTCCTCACCACCATCTCCCTCCCCACCATCTCCCTCATCACCATCTCCCTCCCCACCATCTCTCTCACCACCATCTCCCTCACCACCATCTCCCTCCCCACCATCTCCCTCACCACCATCTCCCTCACCACCATCTCTCTCATCACCATCTCCCTCCCCACTATCTCTCTCACCACCATCTCCCTAACCACCATCTCCCTCCCCACCATCTCCCTCCCCACCATCTCCCTCACCACCATCTCCCTCCCCACCATCTCCCTCACCACCACAGCGTAAAAACCGCAAGTCTCCCAGATTACGCGCAATATTCTGGGATTAAAATATCTCATTATAAAAAGTACATTACTAAGCCAACATATTAATGTCTCTTGATTTAAAAATAGTTACTAGTCCTTGTCTTCAAGGTAGTTACTAGTACTTGTCTTAACATAGTTACTAATACTTGTCTTAACATAGTTACAAGTACATGTCTTCAAGATAGTTATTAGTACTTGTCTTAACATAGTTACAAGTACATGTCTTCAAGATAGTTACTAGTACTTGTCTTAACATAGTTACAAGTACATATCTTCAAGATAGTTACTAGTACTTGTCTTAACATAGTTACTAGTACTTGTCTTAACATAGTTACAAGTACTTGTCTTAACATAGTTACAAGTACTTGTCTTAACATAGTTACAAGTACATGTCTTCAAGATAGTTACTAGTACTTGTCTTAACATAGTTACAAGTACTTGTCTTAACATAGTTACAAGTACATGTCTTCAACATAGTTACTAGTACTTGTCTTAACATAGTTACAAGTACATGTCTTCAAGATAGTTACTAGTACTTTTCTTCAAGATAGTTACAAGTACATGTCTTCAAGATAGTTACTAGTACTTGTCTTAACATAGTTACTAGTACTTGTCTTAACATAGTTACAAGTACTTGTCTTCAAGATAGTTACTAGTACTTGTCTTAACATAGTTACTAGTACTTGTCTTAACATAGTTACTAGTACTTGTCTTAACATAGTTACTAGTACTTGTCTTAACATAGTTACTAGTACTTGTCTTCAAGGTAGATATTAGAGTTTGAATTAAAAAAAAAATACATTTGAATACGAAGTGGAATGAAGACAGAAAAGAAAAATATATCACAGGTTTATGTTGTCACGTCGTTCTGCTTTGAACAAAGCTCTGCATACAGAGCTTGATGTGAAGCTCTACGTTGAGCTAGACGTCGTCTCGGTTAAAGCTTGCTCCACACCTGTGTCTTTACAACCATTAAAGACAGTGGCTGGACCTTGTTTTAAAGACAGTCACAGGTACTTGGCAGAAACAAGAAGACTTGGGTTTTAGCATTCTGAATTCGCTTTGGTATGGTAATTAAGGCAGTGAGACGAGAAACTTTCAACGCACTGTGTTCGCAGCAGAAAATTTGCCCTCACCCCTTTTTTTCTTCTTCTTTTTCTTCTGTAGCTGTTGTTTGTATTTCTTTCTGTCTTTTGTTTTTTTATATTCGGCTCTTGAGAGACTAAAATAATGACTAGAAGAGACTCATTCACTAGGTTAATCTGAGACAATTCTGCAGAGTGTAAATAGGAGGAGACAGAGGTAGAGAGAGAGTGTGTACTCACCTAATTCACCTAATTGTACTCACCTAATTGTGGTTGCAGGGGTCGATACTCAGCTCAAGGCCCCGCCTCTTCACTGATCGCTACTAGGTCCTCTCTCTCCCTATTCCATGAGCTTTATCATACCTCCACTACGTCACTTGCTAGACTATTCCACTTCCTGACAACTCTATGGCTGAAGAAATACTTCCTAACATCCCTTTGACTCATCTGAGTCTTCAACTTCCAATTGCGACCCCTTGTTTCTGTATCCCATCTCTGGAACATCCTGTCTCTGTCCACCTTGTCTATTCCACGCAGTATCTTGTATGTCGTTATCATGTCTCCCCTAACCCTCATGTCCTCCAGTGTGTGTGTGTGTGTATTCACCTAATTGTGGTTGCAGGGGTCGAGACTTAGCTCCTGGCCCCGCCTCTTCACTGACCGCTACTAGGTCCTCTCTCTCCCTGCTCCATGAGCTTTATCATACCTCGTCTTAAAGCTATGTATGGTTCCTGCCTCCACTACGTCACTTGCCAGAATATTCCACTTCCTGACAACTCTATGACTGAAGAAATACTTCCTAACATCCCTTTGACTCGTCTGAGTCTTCAATTGTGACCCCTTGTTTCTGTGTCCCTTCCCAGGAAAGTGTGTACTCACCTAGTTGTGGTTGCAGGGGTCGATTCATAGCTCCTGGCCCCGCCTCTTCACTGGCCGCTACTGGGTCACGCTCCCTGCTCCATGAGCTTTATCATACCTCTCCTTAAAGCTATGTATGGAACCTGCCTCCACTACATCGCTTCCCAAGCTATTCCACTTCCCGTGTGTGTGTGTGTGTGTGTGTGTGTGTGTGTGTATGCATGTAAGAGTGTGAGTGTTTGTTTCAATTTCAGAGTGTTTGAAAGAGCGTGACTCTTATGTACACTGGACAACAAGAGAGCCGAGGACTCACGGCTTACATCATCGCGTTTTCCTAGAGACTTCGACGTCAGCCCAGCTACATCCTACATCTAGATAGACGACAAGGAAAACAATAGAATACTTCTTCACTTCTTTATCGGCAAGAAAGAGGCTTCCACTTGGGAGATGTGTAGAATAGAGGGTGTCTGTGGGTTTATGACTGATTAGGTTAGTGGTCCTTCTCAAGTCATTAGATCCAGACTAGGTACCTGCCTCCTCATTCTTAGATTACCTGAGTAATATATATATATATATATATATATATATATATATATATATATATATATATATATATATATATATATATATATTTACCCTCTCCATATATACTCCAGGTATACCTGGAGTATACCTGGTATACCTGTATATTCTGACCTCTCAAGCGATTTTTATATCAATGCACCACGCAGAAAGCCAAGTGGTGTAGAGCGCTGCCTGAGAATCTTGACCTTCCCCAGTAGCAGTATCGAGTCCTGCTGACTGCGATCTTTCTCTGTATATATCCGCTTGTTTCTGCGTGATGCATTGATATAAAAATCGCTTGAGAGGTCAGAACATACAGTAGGAGATTGAAATAGCCTGAATCCATGCTTGAGGCTCACTGACGTGCCCAGGCTGGGAAAGAAACATGGCTTGTGAACGAGGCTGCCCAGTCTATGTGGCATTTGTGATGGCCGAGTGGTCTAGAGCGCTGCCTCGGAATCTTGTCCGTCTCAGAAGCAGTATTGAGTCCTGCTGACTGCGATCTCTCTCTCTCTTTACATACATACTGTATTGTAAAATTTACTCAGTGTATGTGTAAGCTGAACTAGGAGTAGGGAGGTGTAGAGGTGTGTTAGTGCTGGTAGTGGTGAGTGGGTGGACGTGTAGGGGTGCGTAGTCGTGTGCGGGCGTGGGTGGACGTGTAGGGGTGCGTAGTCGTGTGCGGGCGTGGGTGGACGTGTAGGGGTGCGTAGTCGTGTGCGGGCGTGGGTGGACGTGTAGGGGTGCGTAGTCGTGTGCGGGCGTGGGTGGACGTGTAGGGGTGCGTAGTCGTGTGCGGGCGTGGGTGGACGTGTAGGGGTGCGTAGTCGTGTGCGGGCGTGGGTGGACGTGTAGGGGTGCGTAGTCGTTGCGGGCGTGGGTGGACGTGTAGGGGTGCGTAGTCGTGTGCGGGCGTGGGTGGACGTGTAGGGGTGCGTAGTCGTGTGCGGGCGTGGGTGGACGTGTAGGGGTGCGTAGTTGTGTGCGGGCGTGGGTGGACGTGTAGGGGTGCGTAGTCGTGTGCGGGCGTGGGTGGACGTGTAGGGGTGCGTAGTCGTGTGCGGGCGTGGGTGGACGTGTAGGGGTGCGTAGTTGTGTGCGGGCGTGGGTGGACGTGTAGGGGTGCGTAGTCGTGTGCGGGCGTGGGTGAACAAGGGTGCAAGAAAAACTGAGAGGGTGTGGCGAGGTGTTGGGGGCAGAACAAGTGTGCTACTGACACCACCACACCAGTGGTGCTCACGTAGCTACTTACACCACACCAGTGGTGCTCACGTAGCTACTGACATCACAACAGTGGTGCTCACGTAGCTACTGACATCACACCAGTGGTGCTCACGTAGTTCCTGCGCTGATCAAGGTGTTATACCATCCTTCTCCCAACAAAATTTTCTATCCACTGGTATTTCCACGTATTTCTTGGTATTATTTTATGGACTTAAAAAAATGACTCTCCTCCTTTACGACTCCGGAACATTTTGCTGTTTTGTAATGGAAAAAAAAAATATTTCTCCCCTTATCGTTTTGTATTTGATAAATCGTTTGCGCCTTTTGTAACCGCGGAAGAGAATAAATTGATTCCTTTTTTTTGCATTTGAGAAATCATTTGAAAAAAAAATCTTTTGTCACTTTGTAATCGTGAAAGCCTACCCCCCTCCCCCCCCTTTTTTTTTACACCTCCCATAATTGAGAAATTATTTGTTCATTTGTAAATGGGAAATACTTTTGTTCCTTTTGTAATTTCGAAACAAATTCCGCCTACGTAATTAAAAAACTGAATTTCGTAATTAATAGATCCATTGCTCCTTTGCAATTGCAAAAAAAAAAAGCTTTGGCTTCTTTGTAATTGCCAAAGCCTTTGTTCCTTTGTAATTAACAATTGGATCCATCAAAATTAATTATCTTTTGAAAGAGAAGATTAGTTGTTTTCCAATATTCAAGTCTTCAAAATATTCCCTCATAAAATATTGGACGGTCATATTGATGGAAGTTTATGTGGACGACATTCAGGCTTTATTTTATTCTAGGACTAATTCCACTTCTTGTGTGTGTGTGTTTACTCACCTAATTGTGGTTGCAGGGGTCAAGTCATAGCTCCTGGCCCTGCCTCTTCAATGGTCGCTACTAGGTCCACTCTCTGTTCCATGAGCTTTGTTATACCTCTTCTTAAAATATGTATGGATTCTGCCTCCACTACTTCACTTGCCAGACTGTTCCACTTCCTGACAACTCTATGACTGAAGAAATGCTTCTTAACATCCCTGTGATTCATCTGAGTCTTCAACTTCCAATTATGACCCCTTGTTGCTGTGTCCCATCTGTGAAACATCCTGTCTCCATCCACCTTGTTAATTCCTCTCAGTATTTTATATGTCGTTATCATGTCCCCCTATCCCTCCTGTCCTCCAGTGTCGTCAGGTCGATTTCCCTTAACCTCTTCTCGTAGCACATACCCCTTACCTCCGGACTAGTCTTGTTGCAAAACTTGACGTGCTTGCCCCGGTGTGGGTTCCAAACTAGTGTTCCATATTCCAATATGGACACTGACGTACACGGTGTACACAGAATCTTGAATTATTCCTTACTGAGGTGTCGAAACGCTATTCTTTGGTTTTACAAGGCGCCCATATGCTGCAGCAGTTATTTGGTTGACGTGCGCCTCAGATGTACTTGGTATTATATTCACCCCAAGATCCTTTTCCTTGAGTGAGGTTTGCGGTCTTTGGCCACCTAGTCTGTACTCTGTCTGCGGTTTTCTTTGCCCTTCCCTAATCTTCATGACTTTGCACTTGGTGGGGTTAAACTCCAGGAGCCAGTTGCTGGACCAAGCTTGCAGCCTGTCCAGATCCCTTTGTAGTTCTGCCTGATCTTCATCCGATTGAATTCTCCTTATCAGCTTCACTTCGTCTGCAAACAGGGACACTTCTGACTATCCCTTCCGCCATGTCTTTAACATATACCAGAAACAGCACCGGTCCTAGGACTCCCCTGTGGAACCCTGCTCGTCACAGACGCCCACTCTGACACCTCGTCACGTACCATGACTCGTTGTCGCCTTCCTGTTAGGTATTCTCTGATCCACTGTAGTGAGTTTCCTGTTATACCTGCCTGTTTCCTCTTATATCTGCCTGATCCTCTAGCTTTTGCACTAATCTCTTGTGTGGAACTGTGTCGAAAGACTTCTTGCAGTCCAAGAAAATGCAATCTACCCATTCCTCTCTCTCTCTCTCTCTCTCTCTCTCTCTCTCTCTCTCTTCTCTCTCTCTCTCTCTCTCTCTCTCTCTTTCTATCTCATCTTACTTCCGTCACCTTGTCATAAAACTCTAGTAGGTTTGTGACGCAAGATTTCCCTTCCCTGAAACCGTGCTGGTTAGCGTGTATAAGCTCATTCCTTTCTAGGTGCTCCACCCCTCTTCTGATAATCTTCTCCATGATTTTGCATATTATACATGCCAATGACACTGGTCTGTAGTTTAATGTTGCTCCCTCTCTCAGAACCCACCGAGAGATGTCTGGTCCCACCGTCTTTGAGGTATCTAATTCACTTAGCAGCCTCTTCACCTCCTCCTCGGTTGTGTGTATTGTGTCCAGCACTTGTTGGTGTACCCCACAATTCCTGGTTTCCGGAGTCATTTCTGTCTCCCCTGAAAATACTTCCCTAAATCTCATGTTGAGGTTTTTACATATTTCTCGGTCGTTTCTTGTGATGTCCTCTCGCTCCTTTCTCAGCCTGATTACCTGGTCCTTGACTGGTGTTTTCCTCCTGATGTGGCTGTACAACAGCTTCGGGTCAGACTTGGCTTTCCATGCTATGTCATTTTCGTATTGCCGCTGGACCTCGCTCCTTATCTGTGCATATTCCTTTCTGGCTCTTTAACTAATCTACTTATTTTCCTAGGTCTTTTGACTTCTATACTTTTTCCATTCTCTAGTACACTTAGGTTTGGCCATTCTTTCACGTATTCCATCATTTCATTTATTGATTTTTCCCCCCAGTTTTCTTTCTCGCTGAATGTCATGCAGAAATTTTTTCATGTCTGTGTAGTCCCCTTCATTTGTAGTTTGGCTTCTCCGATCCTCAGTGTTCCCTCCTTTATTTTGTGTATTATATTATTTTTATTGACTTTATCAATAATTCCTTGATCAAATTCACTCTTAACATTCATATTTAAAGTAAAGTTTTATTCATTAATTCTCTATGTATCATGATATATCATATAGTAATGTAGATTGTTTTCCGTCACGATAATATCTATGTGTAGTATAATGTTCAACTGTTGTGTACTTTGACATTGTATAGCCTCAGCTCAGAGCCATACGCCTGTTGTCTTTAGTTTGTATAGATGTATGTCGAGACGACATATGTACCGTAGCCGAGCTGTCACTGTAAGCTCAGTGATAGTTCATAGCTTATAACCGTTACTGCTTCCACTGTTCACGTGATCAACATACACCGCTCACGTGATCAACCGTTAGCCATGTCAAAGGTCACCCCTTTTGAATACAAGGAGTGCCCACTTCTACCAGGGCAGTACCCATCGATCCGGCATAGAGTAGGGACAGACGCAGGCTACGATCTGAGTGATTCCCATATATATCGACTCCAATATACTGTAACCACCCCAAGTACGTCTTTATTATTATCTTACCCAATCTACGATTATAAGCAGTTATGAGCTATTAACTATCACTGAGCTTACAGTGACAGCTCGGCTATGGTACGTATGTCGTCTCGACATACATCTATACAAACTAAAGACAACAGGCGTACGGCTCTGAGCTGAGGCTATACAATGTCAAAGTACACAACAGTTGAACATTATACTACACATAGATATTATCGTAACGGAAAACAATCTACATTATGTATGTGTATTAGTGTATTAGTATGTATGTGTATTAGTTACCATTTTGTCCTATGCACATGTCGATTGAAGACTGGGCCTGTTGTATGTGCGTATGTGTATGTATGTGTGTGTGTATGTGTGTGTGTGTATGTGTATGTGTGTGTGTATGTGTATGTGTGTATGTGTATGTACTCACCTATTTGTACTCACCTATTTGTGGTTGCAGGGGTCGATTCATAGCTCCTGGCCCCGCCTCTTCACTGATTGCTACTAGGTCCTCTCTCTCCCTGCTCCATGAGCTTTATCAAACCTAGTGTGTGTGTATGTGTGTGTGTATATGTATGTGTGTATGTATGTATGTGTGTGTGTGACCCAACAATTAAAATTTGCACCAAGAACCAAGAATAGTTGTGACCGAGTGTAGACTAGTGAATTGCTCATTACTTTATAATTTGTTCATGATTGTAACCATGTATAAACGTAAGTAAGTAAATTTACTTACATGATTCATTACCTTTGTAACTTGTGAGTTCATTACCTTTGTAACTTTTGAGTTCATTACCTTTGTAACTTGTGAGTCCATTACCTTTGTAACTTGCTCAGCTATCAAAACTTTGGGGTCCAGTCCCTGGACCCATTATGTACCTCTGTAATCTTTTGACTACCGCCCACAGGATGGGTATGGGGTGCATAATAAAGATATCAAACTAACGATCCTACTCTACCAGCTTCCCTCTCCATTTGCAAGTCTTCTATATAGGTATTCGAAACTCAGGAGCAGGTTATCACTAGCTCCGAGGGGCCTTTCATATGCGATGTCCTCAATGTCTGAACTACTCAAGGCGAATATGAGGTCCAGTCTTGCTGGTTCATCCTCTGCCCTCTCTCTGGTAGAGTCCCTAAGATGTTGATGCGTGACGCTCTCCAGTACCACCTGTGTGTGTGTGTGTGTGTGTGTGTGTGTGTGTGTGTGTGTGTGTGTGGTTGTATAGTTGTCTGCATTTATGTACTCACCTAGTTGTAGTTGCAGCGGTAGAGTCATAGCTCCTGGCCCCTGGCTCTTGGCTCCTGGTCCTGTACTCACCTAATTGTGGTTGTAGGAGTCGATACTCAGCTCCTGGCCCCGCCTCTGCGCTGTCCGCTACTGGGTCTCTGCTCTCTCTGCTCCATGAGCTTTATCATACCTTGTCTTAAAACTATGTATGGTTCCCGCCTCCACTATATCGTTCGCTAGACTATTCCACTTCCTGACTACTCTATGGCTGAAGAAATGCTTCCTAACATCCCTTTGACTCATCTGAGTCTTCAGCTTCCAGTTGTGTCCCCTTGTTTCTGTGTTCCCTTTCTGGAACATCCTGTCACTGTCTACCTTGTCAATTCCCCGCAGTATTTTGTATGTCGTTATCATGTCTCCTCTGACCCTTCTTTCCTCCAGTGTTGTTAGTCCTATTTCCCTCAACCTTTCTTCATAGGACAGACCCCTGAGTTGTGGAACTAACCTTGTCGCAAACCTTTGCACTTTCTCTAGTTTCTTTACGTGCTTGACCAGGTGTGGGTTCCAGACTGGTGCTGCATATTCTAGTATGGGCCTGACGTACACGGTGTACAGTGTCTTGAACGATTCCTTGTTAAGGTAACGGAACGCTAATCTTAGGTTTGCCAGTCGCCCATATGCTGCCGCAGTTATCTGGTTGATGTGTGCCTCCGGAGACGTGCTTGGCGTTATACTCACCCCAAGGTCTTTCTCCTTTGCCGAGGTTTGTAGCCTTTGTCCGCCTAGCCTGTACTCTGTCAGCGGTCTTCTTTGCCCTTCTCCGATCTTCATGACTTTGCATTTGGTGGGATTGAATTCGAGAAGCCAGTTGCTAGACCAGATGTCGAGCTTGTCCAGGTCTGTTTGCAGTCCTGCTTGGTCCTCTTCCGATGTGATTCTCCTCATTAATTTCACATCATCTGCGAACAGAGACACTTCTGAGTCTATCCCGTCCGTCATGTCATTTACATATACAAAGAATAACACTGGTCCTAGGACTGACCCCTGCGGTACACCGCTCGTCACAGGCGCCCATTGTGATACCTCATCACGCACCATAACCCGTTGTTGCCTCCCTGTGAGGTGTGTGTTAGTTACCATTTTGTCCTAGGCACATGTCGATTAGACACTAGGCCTGTTGTATGTATGTGTGTGTAACGAAACACTTCGAAATGTTTCGGCCCCGCCGGGAATTGAACCCGGGCCCTCCGTGCGTGAAGCAAGAGCGCTAGCCACCATGCCATCGGGACGTATAGTGTGTGTTTGTGTGTGTGTGTGTGTGTGTGTGTGTGTGTGTGTGTGTGTGTGTGTGTGTGTGTGTGTGTGTGTGTGTGTGTGTGTGTGTGTGTGTGTGTGTGTGTGTGTGTGTGTGTGTGTGAAAACATGAAAGAAAAATCATTCGCTGGACAACTTACGCTGATGACATAATTTCATTTTAAATTATATTAAATGTGATATGAAAGCTTGGGAAGTAAATTCAGTAAATAATGTTGGAAAATAAACGAGAGTAGATGGTCATAGAGTTAAGCAGCTTAACTCAGATTAATAATCTATTTGGCTCACGTTAGTCCGAGTGAGTGTTATTGGTTCATCCTCTGGATGCTTGGGTGTGGCTGACATGACCAGTGTTGCTGCCTCATCCACTGGATGCCTGGGTGTGGCTGACATGGCCAGTGTTGCCGCCTCATCCACTGGATGCTTGGGTGTGGCTGACATGACCAGTGTTGCCGCCTCATCCACTGGATGCTTGGGTGTGGCTGACATGACCAGTGTTGCTGCCTCATCCACTGGATGCCTGGGTGTGGCTGACATGACCAGTGTTGCTGCTTCATCCACTGGATGCCTGGGTGTGGCTGACATGACCAGTGTTGCTGCTTCATCCACTGGATGCCTGAGTGTGGCTGACATGACCAGTGTTGCTGCTTCATCCACTGGATGCCTGGGTGTGGCTGACATGACCAGTGTTGCTGCTTCATCCACTGGATGCCTGGGTGTGGCTGACATGACCAGTGTTGCTGCTTCATCCACTGGATGCCTGGGTGTTGCTGACATGACCAGTGTTTCTGCCTCATCCACTGGATGCCTGGGTGTGGCTGACATGACAAGTGTTGCCGCTTCATCCACTGGATGCCTGGGTGTGGCTGACATGACCAGTGTTTCTGCCTCATCCACTGGATGCTTGGGTGTGGCTGACATGACCAGTGTTGCTGCTTCATCCACTGGATGCCTGGGTGTGGCTGACATGACCAGTGTTGCTGCCTCATCCACTGGATACTTGGGTGTGGCTCACATGAACAGTGTTGCTGCCTCAACCACTGGATGCCTGGGTGTGGCTGACATGGCCAGTGTTGCTGCCTCATCCACTGGATGCCAGGGTGTGGCTGACATGACCAGTGTTGCTGCCTCAACCACTGGATGCCTGGGTGTGGCTGACATGACCAGTGTTGCCGCCTCATCCACTGGATGCCTGGGTGTGTCTGACATGACCAGTGTTGCTGCCTCAACAACTGGATGCCTGGGTGTGTCTGACATGACCAGTGTTGCTGCCTCATCCACTGGATGCCTGGGTGTGGCTCACATGACCAGTGTTGCTGCCTCAACCACTGGATGCCTGGGTGTGGCTCACATGACCAGTGTTGCTGCCTCATCCACTGTATGCCTGGGTGTGGCTGACATGACTAGTGTTGCCGCCTCATCCACTGGATGCTTGGGTGTGGCTCACATGACCAGTGTTGCCGCCTCATCCACTGGATGCTTGGGTGTGGCTCACATGACCAGTGTTGCTGCCTCAACCACTGGATGCTTGGGTGTGGCTCACATGACCAATGTTGCTGCCTCAACCACTGGATGCCTGGGTGTGGCTGACATGACCAGTGTTGCCGCCTCATCCATTGGATGCCTGGGTGTGGCTGACATGACCAGTGTTGCTGCCTCATCCACTGGATGCTTGGGTGTGAAATATGAAGATTTCGTGTAAATTTTATCTTACAAATGCATAAAGAGAATATCATTACAGATGTTGACAGATTTATTATATCGTTAAGTCACAAAATGATTTCACACCGTGTGCCACACAAATGTCTAAGACATTTTTATTGCTATTAAATCTAAGAAATAAAGCTTTGCATATCAATGTACACGTTCCGCAGATATTCTTTAGCTTCAATGCTGTGACAGCAATAAAATTTGTTAAGTATATAAATTACAGGAAGTTAATTTACAGCTGATTTACAGACATGGTTGCACTGACTTGTGTCTTTATATATAAAAGGGATATGTGCCTCTTTTGAAAAGCGATATAAATGTACTCATAAAAGCGATATACAGTATGTGTACTTAGAAAAATACATGTACTAATAAAAGCGATTTATGTACTCATAAAAGCGATATATGTGGTGTCAAGTTAACCAAGTATTCAGACGTGTTGTGGTTCACTGTTTTATGTGTTGGCACGAAACTCTTCCTGCTCCACGTTAACGAACCAAACGTTAGACTGCGGGGGTTCTTAACCGGCGGTGTAGATAAATGGTTCAGAGAACCGACAAGTTGATAAATTTGACACTTGGGTATCTTTATTGCGGAAACGTTTCGCCAGGCAGTGGCTTCATCAGTCCAATACAAGGAAGGATGGTGAAGACCAGAAGGAGCTTGAGGTAATTAGTCCCTCAGCCTGGAGTTGATGTAATCAGTAAATCAAATGTCTGAATTAATTTAAATCACACAACACAGATATGTATATATATATATATATATATATATATATATATATATATATATATATATATATATATATATATATATATATATATATATATATATATATATATATACGTGTGTGTGTGTGTGTGTGTGTGTACATATTGATTATTCATCAGTTACTCATCAATCAATTTCCAATTTGTTACGAACGTTCATTATAACTTGAAATGCTAGTAAATCTTTTTCTCTGAAATTAATGTGTGATGAGAGAGAGAGAGAGAGAGAGAGAGAGAGAGAGAGAGAGAGAGAGACGGAGAAACAGAGAGAGTTGAGAGAGAAAGAGAGGTGTTGCGTGCGTCGAGTACATGCATATTTATTTGTAGTGCCTAAGACCAACTGCAATGCTCTAATCATCTTTACCAGCTGCAAGCATGGTGGAATACAGCCCCCCCCCATCCCTTCACTACCTCGTCTGATGACCGCTACATGTTACATGGCATTCTGATTTTACAGAGAGAAATTGGCTGTCATGGGTCGATTACTGTTTTCGTCTTGTAATCGTTCCATCCAACGATACTCTGTCGGTCCGTCAGCTACCAACGATACTCTGTCGGTCCGTCAGCTACCAACGATACTCTGTTCGTCCGTCAGCTACCAACGATACTCTGTCGGTCCGTCAGCTACCAACGATACTCTGTCGGTCCGTCAGCTACCAACGATACTCTGTCGGTCCGTCAGCTACCAACGATACTCTGTCGGTCCGTCAGCTACCAACGATACTTTGTCGGTCCGTCAGCTACCAACGATACTCTGTCGGTCCGTCAGCTACCAACGATACTTTGTCGGTCCGTCAGCTAGCATATATTCAACTGTGAATTCAAATTATTTGTCATAGTTCGTGAACACTCTATTTCATTAATTGGAGAGTGTTGAAATCCTTGTACATCAATCCCGTAGCTCAATTGCTAGAGCACTCAGCTCACACACTGAGGTCCGTGGTTCGATCCCTGGTACGGGTGGCAACATTAGGATGTGTTTCCTTAAGACACCTACTGTACCGGTTCACCTATCAGTATAATAGATATCTGGGTGTTAGTCAATAAATTAGACACATGTGCAACACTTGGGTATCTTTATTGACGAAACGTTTCGCCCCACAGTGGCTTCATCAGTCCAATACAAAGAAAAATGGTGGGTCGCATCCTGGGGATAAAATGACATAGTAGTATGTCATTGACGTCAGCTATGTTTGTATACCTTGTACATGTACTTGAAGAAATAAAGATTATTATTATTATTATTATTATTATTATTATTATTATTATTATTATTATATACGGACAGACAGACAAGCATACTGAAAGAACGATTCTTATGAACAGGTGGAAATAATATGTGTCGGTCGAGTCATAACATAACTCATCTCGCTCACAGAGGTCCTCAACTCATCTCGCTCACAGAGGTCCTCAACTCATCTCGCTCACAGAGGTCCTCAACTCATCTCGCTCACAGAGGTCCTCAACTCATCTCGCTCACAGAGGTCCTCAACTCATCTCGCTCACAGAGGTCCTCAACTCCCTAAAGGAAGATCATTTTCGCCGGCGAGTGAGGAATTTTAACGTAAGAGAAAGAATATTCCAAAAGACACTTAAATTCATCGTTTCTGCTCATATTAGACTCAGATTGTGGCTTCCGTCCAGTTTAGTATAATGGCTTAGAATCCCACTCGAGTATAATTAACTCAGCGCTACATTAGTATAATATATAATAATCCGTTGGGGTTCTACAGAATCACATAGTTTGTGACTGAGGAGACTGAAACGGGTTTGTTACCTTCTTAAGCTGGACACCTCTGGGTTGCACATGGGTACCAAGTGGACAATCCAACCTAGACATTAATGATGAACGTTCCTTCCTTGCTAAGCTATTGAGCAGAGGATGGAGAGAAAGATACAGCTTGCTGAACAAGGTTTAATGGGGACACCGCTTTGCTGTGTGTAGGGCTTTATCAAGCCTTGTAGAGGTTACAGAGGCCTCGCAGTGACGGTGAAGTTTCTTATGAATGTTGAGATACCTCTCTTTGTATATATATAAAGAGATAAAAAGCTCTCTGTGTATATACCTTGGGATAAACACATCTCAGTGTATGTACATTAAGACTGACTCCTGTATGTTTATGTATACTGTGTTGATTACATAAGCATTTCGAGTCTTTTATCGTTTCATACAAACCTAACGTTCATTAAGATCTAACAAGGATATATACACAGAGAAGTGCATACCTTTAAGTTTATATACGCCGAGAGTTTTCTTAAATTCGTACTTTCCATATAAAAAATATCCTTGGCTATTGCTGTACAGGCAATATATATAGTAGTATTAAAGACCCTTGTGTAGTCCATAAAATTCAAGCCCAATAAAAGAAACACGCCTAAAATTGGATTCGTTTTAGTTCGTGATAGATTTAACCCATATCAAAGTCACAAGGGTTATAAATGCCGCAGTTCACACATACACGAACGTCAAAGATACTTCAGCTACTGAAGTAAGTACAAATGTACATTTTCGGAATATATTTCGTGTTTTTCAGGCAGAGGAAGCGAATTGGGTTTAGTAAACAATTTAGTAAATTCATTGTTGCGACAACTTTGCAAAGGGTAGGTTTGAACATTGCAAAATCAACACATCTGACGGATGTTAAAATAGTCCTAAGATATGGCTGGCCAAAGATAGGCTGGATTGGATTAAACTAAAACATATTACGTAAATTTAAAAAAAAGAAAATTAAGGTTACTAATATATATATCGTATGTGTGTGTGTGTTTGCATACACACCTGGAGGCATTTAATATAAACCATGGCTCATGTATACTACTTTCATCGCTTGTGGCTTCTGTAATTGAGAGAGAATATTTTCAATCAGTGTGTTGTTCAGTGTCCTCGCTGGAGGCTCCAATCAATGCCAGTTTATTACTAAAATAAAATAGTTTGTGTGAGGCAGTCGAAGCGCACAGACGACCACTGATGAATGTGAAGCTAGTTTGATGTCTCTCTTCTCTCTCTCTCTCTATATATATATATATATATATATATATATATATATATATATATATATATATATATATATATATATATATATATATATATATATATATTTTCGTGCCGATTAGGTAAAACTGGTCAATTAGCAAGAACTCATCTAAAATTAAGTCCTTTCCAAAATTTTCTCTTATACGTTTAAAGATATATTTTTTCATTTATGTTAATGTAAGAATTTATAATTTTGTACCAAGAGAAACTTTAAAAACCTACCTAACCCTATTACAACAAGCGCAATTTAATTTAGCCTAACCCAACTAAATATATTTAAGATACGTTAACATTAATTTAATAATAAACAAACACAATGAAATATATTTTTTCGTTATGTTCAGAATGATTTTGGCGAAATTATTGCATACACAAATTTTCACTTGTCTTATATGGCAAGAAGAGCGTTGCTATTTAAGCCAAAATCGCAAGTTTATAATCACCATATATATATATATATATATATATATATATTATATATATATATATATATATATATATATATATATATATATATATATATATATATATATATATATATATATATATATATATATATATTACACTGAGACTTCATTACCTACAGTCTTTAATTATCTTCCACGTGCAGTCTGCAAGTCTTAAACCAATGCAAAATTATCTAAATATATCGCATTTTAACATTCCCTGATGTTGAGAACGAGAGCAAAATGTTTACATGTGCGAGAAACGATGCATTAGGATGTCAGCTGATGACAAACACAGCGATAAACATGGCTGGAGGGGCAGGCTGAGGGGATACCAGGCTGCCTGAGACTGTAGCGCAGGTGGGGATGGGGGATACCATGCTGCCTGAGTCTGTAGCGCAGGTGGGGGATACCAGGCTGCCTGAGACTGTAGCGCAGGTGGGGGATACCAGGCTGCCTGAGTCTGCAGCGCAGGTGGGGGATACCAGGCTGCCTGAGACTGTAGCGCAGGTGGGGGATATTAGGCTGCCTGAGACTGTAGCGCAGGTGGGGGATACCAGGCTGCCTGAGTCTGCAGCGCAGGCAGGGGGAATAGTAGGCCGCCTGAGACTGCAGGACAGGCAGGGATGGGGATACAATGCTGCCTGAGACTGTAGCACAGGCAGGAGGGATATCAGGCTGCCCGAGACTGTAGCACAGGTAGGGGGATACCAGGCTGCAGGAGGCAGTAACGCAGGTTGTGGTATACGAGGGATACTTCCGTGTTCCCGCGTCCCGATGATCTTTAAGGCTCACTGGAAATCTTGTTTCCCAAAAAGTGGAACCAGCAACCAACAGTATGTAAATTTTTGACCAAATCAGCCATATTTACGCTACGTCTGGGTTCCCTGGTTAACGGGGTTTAAATCCTATCGACTACACAAGGGTCATTAAGGCTGCAAGTAACCTTTTTTTCACCTCTAGATAAGAATACTTTAATCCCTAAAGTAAACTGTGCATATATACACTGAAAGAAATACTCATCGTGGTGTTTATAGGGGCTTCTTCAGTCCAATGCAGAGAAAGGGATTTGAGGTGATCAGTCCCTCAGCCTGGAGTAGAGTTGTTCATTCCATCAATCTTGACAAAATTCACAATATTAAATAAGCTTTCTAAGTTAGCTTTGGATGAGCAGATTAAGCTTAATTATGTTATCTATAATTGGAAGTGATTAGATAAGCTTAGTAGGTGAGTTTTGGGTCAAATATTACGTTGACTAATACAAAAATTGCATAAATTTTAGTTAGCTGTTGTCACCGTTGAGAAACTTTAAGTGTTGATGCAACTCAGTTTACAAGCTAAGAGATATTGATGAATTAGACACGTGTTCAACACTTGGGTATCTTTAAGACACGTGTCGGATATCTTTATTGCCGAAACATTTCGCCTTACATAGCAGGCTTGTTCAGTAGGCTACAGGTTACCACAACAATGGAGACACCAGAAGTGGTGTTGACATGATCAATCCGACTCCCTCTTTGGGAGGTGGTCAGTCTACTCTCTCTCCAGCGTTGTATTCATCTGTATTCGACTAAACATTGCGGTACTTTTCACCAACTCCAAGGCTTAGGGACTGATTACCTCATGGCGAAACGTCTACACTGAAGATACCCAAATGTTGCACAAGTGTCTAATTCTCCATCAACAGAAAACTAGCAACCAAGTTCCTCTTTACTACTAGATAAACACAGAGGGAAGGTCTCATTATGTTAATGATATGCAGTACCGACCTGTAGATGAGTTAGACACTTCCTCAGTCTTGAAGTGATATTGAGGTGATCAGTCCCCTCAGCCTTGATTATTATTCAGCTCAGTCCCGATAAAAGACTGCAAATGGACCCATGCATCACGTCTACACCAGGACTCGAACCCGGGTTCCATCGCTTGCGAAACCAAATTCTCTGACACGGTAATATAATCACAGAAGGACAAAAAAAAAAATAATTGAACGTTAGCTTTGCTCACAGTCTCGATGCATTTTTCCTCAATATTTCAGCGACAATTTTGATATAATAAAACTTTTTTATTTATGTAATCAGTGCAAATAATTTTATTAATTCTGGTTGCCGTTGCTTCGGTCCAAAATTGTCATGATATAATATTGAAAAATTGGCAACAATGTTTGTTGGGTGATGAGTTTTGAAAGTACATTGTACCACTGGTACATTGTACCACAGGTATATTGTACCACTGGTACATTGTATCACTGGTACAATGTATTTATTTTGTGCATTATTAATGTTATTATTAGTATTAGTAGTAGCATTAGTAGTATTTATTATTATTATTATTATTATTATTATTATTATTATTATTATTATTATTATTATTATAATTTTGAATAATAATTATAATAATAATGATAAAATAATGATAATAATAATAAAATAATAATAATAATAAAATATTAATAATAATACTACTAATAATATTTATTTATTTATTAACACATCGCCGATTCACCAGGAGGGTGGCCAAAAATGAAAACTTTCATCATCATTCACTCCATCACTGTCTTGCACAGAGGGTGCTTTACACTACAGTTATAAAGCACCCCTCTGGCAAGACAGTGATGGAGTGAATGATGATGAAAGTTTTTCTTTTTCGGGCCACCCTGCCTTGGTGGGAATCGGCCGATGTATTAATAAATAAATAAATAAATATTAGTATTATTATTATTATTATTATTATTATTATTATTATTATTATTATTATTATTTTATCATTATTAGTATAAGAATTATTATTACTGTTATTTTTATCAAAATTATTTTACGGGAAGCACAAAACACTGATGGGTCATACAGCGTCTGGGTAATAGGAGGCAATCATGTTTCATCCTATAAAGAAAAATGTAATTTCAGTTCCTTGGATCAAGAGCCCTTCACCAGCATCAATGCACCTCTTCCCCTTGAAAAATTCTTGATCGTTGTAACAGTCAACAAAACAAAACAAAATTTTATAAAAATAAGATTTTTTTATATAATTAAAAGCGAATTCTTAGTGTTGTTCTGACTGTTTGTATTTAAGGAGGAGGACGTTTCGGTCCAGAGATGGACGTTTCGGTCCATTCTGGACCATCAATATATCAATATATATATATATAATATATATATATATATATATATATATATATATATATATATATATATATATATATATATATATATATATATGTCGTGCCGATTAGGTAAAACTGGTCAATTAGCAAGAACTCATCTAAAATTAAGTCCTTTCTAAAATTGTCTCTTATACGTTTAAAGATATATTTTTTCATTTATGTTAATGTAAGAATTTATAATTTTGTACCAAGAGAAACTTTGAAAACCTACCTAACCTTATTACAATAAGCGCAATTTAATTTAGCCTAACCCAACTAAATATATTTTAGATACGTTAACATTAATTTAATAATAAACAAACACAATTAAATATATTTTTTTCGTTATGTTCAGAATGATTTTGGCGAAATTATTGCATACACAAATTTTCACTTGTCTTATATGGCAAGGTGAGCGTTGCTATTTAAGCCAAAATCGCAAGTTTTACCTAATCGGCACGACATATACATATATATATATATATATATATATATATATATATATATATATATATATATATATATATATATATATATATATATATATATATATATATATATATATATATACATATATATATATACATATATATATATACATATATATATATACATATATATATATACATATATATATATACATATATATATATATATACATATATATATATATATATACATATATATATATATATACATATATACATATATATACATATATATTAAAACAACATAAATATAACATTAGAACTGGACAAGATTCTAATGCTCTATTTATTCATGTGAGAGATTTTAACCATCCAATTGATTTTCAAATGCTGAGAAGGTTGTATCAAGCAAGTCCATGGTTGAGAGAAATATAATAGAATCATGTTTCATTAAAAGCAGTTTTGAAAATAATATGAATATTTCTTTTGGTTTATATAAATTGGATTCATTTATAATTAATAAAATTTGGGAAGAATTTAATAATAAATTTTACTAATCTTAATTCTTGGGAAGAGTTTCAGGTCCTTTCTTATTTTCCTTTCACAGAGTCATGCGATGTTACGCTACTGTGAGGTGTAGTCTTTGTTAGTGTGATGTGACTGTGAGGTGTAGTCTCGCCCTTATATAAGCCCTTCTTGTCATGTTTCCTGTTATAGTTCCTTGATAATGTGAGTAGTCACGAAAGCGCTTGAATTCTTCTATTTTTTCATAGTGGTTTTCTTGCATATTTTGATATCACCTGTTTACTGTGATCTTTTTGCATATATATATATATACATATATATATATATACATATATATATATATATACATATATATATATATACATATATATATATATATATACATATATATATATATATATATATATATATATATATATATATATATATATTAATGTGAGCAGTAATATCTTTCAATCATTAATGATAAATGACACCAGCGGTGATGATTACATTATAATATTAATAGTTTCGTTACTTATTGGTATTCGTTATAAATTGTCATTTTGATTAGCATTCTTTATTTTATGTATAACCATTTATCACCACCTACCACCACCACTACTCACCACCACCCGTCACCACCACCATCACTTAGTCACACTCGCACAATCACCATCACCCCTTCTACAGCTACCACCCCAACTACCACTAATACCCCAACAACCATGCACCACTAATACCACCATCATTATTTCCGAGCATCTGTCTCCTTGGTACACCGCTTATTCCCACTTCGCTGCCTCTCTCACCCACACGCAAAAAAAAGCGTCACTGAGAGTTATGCCTCATTCATGTCCATGTGAAACGGAGTTGGCAGAGTCCCCAGTGCTCGGATTCGCTGGGGATGTCAGCCAGCCACATCGCTGGGGTTGTCAATCCACGGCTTGACTGTCTTGGAATGATGGGGAAACTCGATCAAGAGCCTGCTCATCAGTTTCTGGTGAATCAGATGGTACAGAGTTTGGTACTAGTCTCTCTCTCTCTCTCTCTCTCTCTCTATATATATATATATATATATATATATATATATATATATATATATATATATGGTCGTGCCGATTAGGTAAAACTTCGATTTTGGCTTAAATAGCAACACTCACCTTGCCATATAAGACAAGCGAAAATTTGTGATGCAATAATTTCGCAAAAATCATTCTAACCTAACGAAAAAATATATTTCATTGTGTTTGTTTATTATTAAATTAATGTTAACGTATCTAAAATATATTTAGTTGGGTTAGGATAAATTAAATTGCGCTTGTTGAAATAAGGTTAGGTAGGTTTTCAAAGTTTCTCTTGGTACAAAATTATAAATTCTTACAGTAACATAAATGAAAAAATATATTTTTAAACGTATAAGAGAAAATTTTAGAAAGAACTTAATTTTAGATGAGTTCTTGCTAATTGACCAGTTTTACCTAATCGGCACGACATATATATATATATATATATATATATATATATATATATATATATATATATATATATATATATATATATGTCGTCCGATTAGGTAAACTGGTCAATTAGCAAGAACTCATCTAAAATTAAGTCTTTTCTAAAATTTCTCTTATACGTTTAAAGATATATTTTTTTTATTTATGTTAATGTAAGAATTTATAATTTTGTACCAAGAGAAACTTTGAAAACCTACCTAACCTTATTACAACAAGCGCAATTTAATTTAGCCTAACCAACTAAATATATTTTAGATACGTTAACATTAATTTAATAATAAACAAACACAATGAAATATATATTTTCGTTATGTTCAGAATGATTTTAGCGAAATTATTGCATACACAAATTTTCACTTGTCTTATATGGCAAGGTGAGCGTTGCTATTTAAGCCAAAATCGCAAGTTTTACCTAATCGGCACGACATATATATATATATATATATATATATATATATATATATATATATATATATATATATATATATATATATATTCTTCTTTCAACGCACCGGCGGTATCCCACCGAAGCAGGGTGGCCCAAAAGACAAAACGAAAGTTTCTCCTTTTAAATTTAGTAATATATACAGGAGAAGGGGTTACTAGCCCCTTGTTCCTTGCATTTTAGTCGCCTCTTACGACACGCATGGCTTACGGAGGAAGAATTCTGTTCCACTTACCCATAGAGATAAGAGGAAATAAACAAGAATAAGTAAGAAAATAGAAGAAAACCCAGAGGGATGTGTATATATATGCTTGTATATGCATGTGTAGTGTGACCTAAGTGTAAGTAGAAGTAGCATGTTTATTAGACAGAAAAAAGACACCAGCAATCCTACCATCATATCAAACAATTTCAGGCTTCCGTATTACACTCACTTGGCAGGACGGTAGTACCTCCCTGGGCGGTTGCTGTCTACCAACCTACTACCTAGGACCAACCTACTACCATACATACATACACATACACACGGAATTTTTTCGTGTAGAACCCAACTGGGCATTAAACCAAAAACATGATAGACAGGAAACAGAATAAAGGTGAGTGGAATGGTGTCCGAGTGGGAGTGTGTAACGAGAGGGAGGAGGAGGAGGAGGTCCCTCCGAGATCAGTATTAGACAAATAACAATTCCTAATTTAGCTTAATGATCTCCCAGAGGAGATCGAGTCTTGTGTCCCTCTTTCCTAATGATGTCAAACTGATGAGACAGGCAGGAACACGGGAGGACAGGAACGCGGGTGGACAGGAACACGGGAGGACAGGAACACGGGAGGACAGGAACACGGGAGGACAGGAACGCGGGTGGACAGGAACACGGGTGGACAGGAACACGGGAGGACAGGAACACGGGAGGACAGGAACACGGGAGGACAGGAACGCGGGTGGACAGGAACACGGGAGGACAGGAACGCGGGTGGACAGGAACACGGGAGGACAGGAACGCGGGTGGACAGGAACACGGGAGGACAGGAACGCGGGTGGACAGGAACACGGGAGGACAGGAACACGGGAGGACAGGAACACGGGAGGACAGGAACGCGGGTGAACAGGAACACGGGAGGACAGGAACACGGGAGGACAGGAACATAGGGGGATAGGAACACGGAAGAACAGGAACATAGGGGATAGGAACAGGCTCCCAGGACTCTATGAAGGTTGGCGTACGTCTGGTTGCAGCTTCAAATATAGATACGATATAGACTATGCGACCAGAACCAACTTTAAACAAGCAGGAACCTCGTTCCTTGCATGCAAAACTAGGTTAAGACAATTCGAGCACGCAGCACCAGCATGGAGCTAGTACCCCATCAGACACACAAGTTTTCAGAAGATAAAAAAATTGCGACGTGGCTGGTCCTGGAGCTATGTCAGACGAGATATAAAGAAAAGCTGAAGGACTTGAACGGCACTTCACAAACGAAACAAGAGGATCAGGGGGAAACATTATCAAAACATACAAGATAACTCATTATGAAAAGGAGAAACAGTCATGCAAGCATCTTAAACAATATACCATAAATTGATCAGTCAGATGAGACACAGGATTGTAAATAAGTGTACTGATCTAGGTGAGAAAGATGTGGGAATATACATGAGACAAACGGTAGGAATCCACTTTGCCTGTCAATTATATGTAAAGAGGCGCCAAGAGCTGAATCTTTACCTCCTTAAGCATAGCTCATTGAATAAAAGGTCACATAGGAAAGGGTATCAAGTGGGGTCCGCCAAAGATCAGAACTACAGCCACTACAATGTAAATGACCTGCCAGTGAAATCGAATCCTGTCTCTAGACAATGTGTAATATGCTAGGGAGAGGATGTAGCAGCAAACACTTGGCATAGATAAGCTTTCATATGTATATATATATATATATATATATATATATATATATATATATATATATATATATATATATATATATATATATATATATATATATATATATGTGTGTATATATATATATATATATATATATATATATATATATATATATATATATATATATATATATATATATATATATATATATATACATGCAATAATCGCAAGCAAGCGAAATAAGATTCAAAACAACCACAGGGGAGTTAAATGAAAGCTCAAGGCCTTTCGTGTTGCAATCACACATCAGGAACTTGCAGTGTTGCAAAAATGAGTAGGAAATCCAAGCAAATTTGTTCAGGGGAACGTTTTCCGCTCAAGCAAAATACGTTCCCCTGAACGAATTCGCTTGGACTACCTACTCGTTTGTGCAACATTGCAAGCTCCTGATGATGTGTTGATTGCAACACGAAAGTCCTAGAGCTATCATTCAACTCCCTCTGGGGTTGTTTAGCATGTATACACATAAATTATGCGGACACAAGCAGATCATCACCTTCAATATATTGCTGACTGAATGTATCAGAATTCGTGTAGGTGAACTATTTTTCGAATTCTCCAATTTTCTAATGTGGTTTTCGTCGTGTCTCAGACGAAAATAGGCTGCTCCCCACCCCCCTTTCTACTCCACACACACACACACACACACACACACACACACACACACACACACACACACACCGACACAGTAATTAACTTGGAGGAGAGAGTGAACCTAGTAGCGACCAGCGAAGAGGCGGGACCAGGAGCTAAGACGCGACCTTTGCAACCACATAAGGTGAGTACATACAAGTAAGTACATACTGGTGAGTACACACAGGTGAGTACATACATGTAAGTACATACAGGTGAGTACATACAGGTGAGTACATGCAGGTAAGTACATACAGGTGAGTACGTACTGGCAACTACATACAGGTGAATACATGCTGGTAGGTACATACAGGTGAGTACATACAGGTGAGTACATACTGGTGAGTACATACAGGTGAGTACATACAGGTGAGTACATACAGGTAAGTACATGCAGGTGAATACATAATAGTAAGTACATACAGGTGAATACATACTGGTAAGTGCATACAGGTGAGTACATACAGGTAAGTACGTACAGGTAAGTACATATAGGTGAGTACATACAGGTAAGTACATACAGGTGAATACATACTGGTAAGTACATACAGGTGAGTACATACAGGTAAGTACATACAGGTGAGTACATACAGGTGAGTGCATACTGGTAAGTACATACAGGTGAATTCATACTGGTAAGTACATACAGGTGAGTACATACAGGTAAGTACATACAGGTGAGTACAAACAAATAAGTACATACAGGTAAGTACGTACAGGTGAGTACATACAGGTAAGTACATACAGGTGAGTACATTCCGGTGAGTACATACAGGTAAGTACATACAGGTGCATACATACTGGTAAGTACATACAGGTGAGTACATACAAGTGACTACATATTGGTAAGTACATACAGGTAAGTACATACTGGTAAGTGAGTACATACTGGTAAGTACATACAGGTGAGTACATACTGGTAAGTACATACAGGTGAGTACATACTAGTTAGTACATACAGGTGAGTACATACTGGTAAGCACATACAGGTGAGTACATACAGATAAGTACATACAGGTGAGTACATACAGGTAAGTACATACAGGTAAGTACATACAGGTAAGTACATACAGGTGAGTACATACAGGTGAGTACATACAGGTGAGTACATATACCAATAACTGCTCTACAAACAAGATGAGCAAAAACAATTATTTTCCTGGAAAGCGCTAAACCCGCGTGGATGAAAGAATAGGTCTTTCAGTGGACGGAAACATCTCGAAGGCCGAAAAAAATGGGCAGTACAGGAGGAAATGTCACGTCAGTATGGGTAATAAGTGGGGTCCCCCAAGTATAATTTATCCTAATATATGTATATGCCCTGCTAGAGGAAATTATGTACTGTTTGTGGACCTGCCTCGCATGGGCCAGTAGGCCTGCTGCAGTGTTCCTTCTTTCTTATGTTCTTATGATGGTAGAGGACTGAGATGGTCTTCAAGAAATGTTTAAATTACTGGGAATATTTACTGTACTCCTCGGAGCACAGGCGAGAAAAATTACATAATTTACAGCTGAAAAATCCTAAAGGAATTGGTTACAATTTTGCTCACACATATCATGGGTAAGGTTTGTCAGGAAACATAAGTGTTTCCTGATGCTGGTTTAAGTCATATGATGACCCGCCACTGGTGCTTTTGGTCATCTGGCCGAGGCCTTCCCCTGGTTTACCGGTCTAGCCTACAAAAGCAAAGAGACTTGAAAGTTGGTGAAAAATACCCAAAAAATAAAAACAGGGATACCTGGAGTACAGCGAGTGATAACAGCTGACCTTCAAGGAGACTGAGAAAGGCTGTAGCGGAGGTCAAACGAGTGGCTGCTGGAGTTCAATCAGAATAATTGGGATGGCATGCAAAATTTGCATTAAGGCAACCTATTGACAGGGAAGAGAAAAACTTCGAAAATCATCTCCCGTTCCCTCCCAAAAAGAGATGAGAATAAACCTCATAAGAAGCACATGACCGGAGGGAGGCTTCCAGGGTATTACTGAAGTACCCTGTGTGAGGCTGTCAACTCTCAGCGAAACCTTCATGAACCTCAATTAAAAAAAAAGTTTAGGACTCTTAAGGAGGTTGAGATACAGCTTTCAGGCCGCTTTGAGGGGAAGTTCAGCTGCTGCTCTTGGGCCTCGGGAGCGTTAATCAATAAATGCTAGGTCTCTAGGGTGGTGCTCTCCAGTTCATGATTTTCTTGAGGATATCAAAGAGATAAGCTCCAGCTCCTGAGCCTCTCGAGTGTTTTGAAGCACAGCTACTAGGTGCCTTGCGTGCGTTGAGGTACAGGGAGCTGGAGTTATGGGATACGGGGGATACCTTCTTAGGATCGTTGAGATAGAGGGGGCTGGGGTTATGAGATACGAGGGATACCTTTCTAGGATCATTGAGATAGAGAGGGGCTGGGGTTATGAGATACGAGGGATACCTTTCTAGGATCATTGAGATAGAGAGGGGCTGGGGTTATGAGATACGAGGGATACCTTTCCAGGATCATTGAGGTAAAAATTTGTGCATGCAATAATTTCGCCAAAATCATTCTGAACATAACGGAAAAAAATATATTTCATTGTGTTTGTTTATTATTAAATTAATGTTAACGTATCTAAAATATATTTAGTTGGGTTAGAGAAAATTTTAGAAAGGACTTAATTTTAGATGGGTTCTTGCTAATTGACCAGTTTTACCTAATCGGCACGACATATATATATATATATATATATATATATATATATATATATATATATATATATATATATATATATATATATATATATATATATATATATATATATTATATATGTGTGTGTGTGTGTGTGTGTGTGTGTGTGTGTGTGTGTGTGTGTGTGTGTGTGTGTGTGTGTCTGTGTGTTCATTTCAGATTAGTTGTTGAGAAAACTTGTTTTTTCCGAATAGCTGAAAAGAATTTTTCACTCTACAGGGTCAGTGTGAGTTACTACAGCTGTTGGTGAGTAACTTTTGATGCAAGAAAGCCAAAATAAGTGTGCCACAACCGTGCCCACACTGCCCACACTGCCCACACATCACCTGGCCAGGTGGTAATGTAGCTGCCTCTCAGATGGTTTCACTAAGATAAAACAACAACGTCTTCATTTTATGGCTCTGAAAAAGAAATTGTGTTGGTTGTTTAGCTCCGAGACGCTGCTGGCTGTGTACACGGGAAGAAGAGGCGCTAATGTAGTATAAATGCGATCCTTAATTGACAACGTTTCGCACACACTGTGGACTTTATCATGTCACAAAGAGGTCTGATCTGTTTGTGACTTAATAAAGCCCACTGTGTTGGCGAAACGTTGTCAATAAATCATTCCAGTTGTGTGTCGCTTTCCCATTATGTTGGCATTTTGTGTCATTTCTCTCTATCTACAGTGTACGTCGCTTGAGAGGAGAAGGAGGAGAGGGGGACAAACGTGTCTTGATGCTGGTGAAGAACTCTTGATCTAAGGTATGAGAGCTGCCCTTCCCTCGGACGTAAGCTGGTTACCACCCACGTCCCAGGTGTTACATAGCCCCTACGGTCTCACTCCTTCCCAACGACTGTAATAATAGTAACAGACAATTTAGTGAAGGCCTGTGACGAGAGCTGGGAGTGAGACGTCCTTCACAGCCTGTGACGAGAGCTGGGAGTGAGGCGTCCTTCACAGCCTGTGACGAGAGCTGGGAGTGAGGCGTCCTTCACAGCCTGTGACGAGAGCTGGGAGTGAGGCGTCCTTCACAGCCTGTGACGAGAGCTGGGAGTGAGGCGTCCTTCACAGCCTGTGACGAGAGCTGGGAGTGAGGCGTCCTTCACAGCCTGTGACGAGAGCTGGGAGTGAGGCGTCCTTCACAGCCTGTGACGAGAGCTGGGAGTGAGGCGTCCTTCAGAGCTTCGGGGCGATGGCAACAAGTTACTCTGTCGGCCCTGACATACCCGAACTCAAGCTCTGCACGTTTCCCGCAACAACCACAACATGTGAACTGTCCTCCAGTGTTTATGCTCTTGCACATGATAAGTTTTTTTTTTTTTTGAGTCACAACACTCTTGGTGTGTAGAGAGCGCTACTTGCGCTCAATATGCTCTACGAGCCACGCTACTATGTAAAGACTGCTGTTACCCGTGAACGATTTAGGGGCACTGAGCTCACCCAGATGCTGAAAAAGCCACGAAAATGCAATTATTCAAACGGTTCGCTACCTTTTCTTAAACCCTGCTGATAAATAATTACTTCATAAACAATTAATAATAATAGTAATTATTATTATTATTATTATTATTATTATTATTATTATTATTATTATTATTATTATTATTATTATTATTATTACTACCACTACTACTACTAAGTGTTATGTTTCCGGTTGTCATAGCTCCTGAGGACAGGTCTCGTAAATTAGAAAGAAACATCACAGGAATACGAACTATTGTGAAACACACCAAGTAAAAATGTATCTAGTGATCGTAAGTGGAAAAAGTTTTCCGTGTGTTACCTGTTATTATTTAACGAGTTCACGAAACGGAAAGAAAAATACCAACAGGCCTTTTAGAGAGCAGGGTTTCCCCTTGAGACTTATATGACAGCAGGACGGTAGTTCTATCACTGGATAGTTCTATCCCTGTCTACTAATCTCCCACTGTCCCTCCTAGTATATTAATCTTCACGAATTTTTTGGATACTTTCTGTCATTAAAAAAAAAAGGCTAGGCTCTGTACTGCAGTAAGTGCATTGTTATGTATCGGCTCACCTGGTTTTTGTTTATGTATTTTTTCGCAGTGAAAATGTGATATAAGGACGACATGTAGGAAGTTTGCTTGCTTGAATGCACTGAGGCTCATCCTGTTATACTGCTGTGACCGTGACGCTCTAAACGTCAGTTCACGGACGGCTAGCTGGTTATCCGTGACCTAGTGTGAGGTGACAAGAGTCGATGGTGGAGTGGTGGTCAGGGCCAGGAGATGGCAGCTGCCCTACTGTTATCCTGGCAACGCGTGTCGGGTGGTGGTGGTCAGGGCCAGGAGATGGCAGCATCCTCCATGCAATCCTGAGACACGGAAGATCAAAGCCTCACTGACTGACCTCTGAGGTCACAACATCATGCTCGTTTGTGTTGGTGTCATGGCACTCTCGAGACACCACTATGGCACCATGTTGCACAGCCTCATGGTCAGAACCTCCTGTTGCAGATCATGCTGCATAGCCTCCTATCACATGCTTTTACTTTCATATCAGTGAAAATTAACCTTCAATGCTTGCAAATCTAGTATGCAAAAATCTGATCAACTACTGATAAACTGAGAACTATTGTTATTATTATTAGAATTATTACCAAAGCGCAATATAGAAGAGAGAAAACTGGAGCGTAGCTTCCCACAGTTTGAGACGCACTAACGGACCGACAAATTCTGGTAACATTCGCCTACTGATATTCACTCGATTCTCACATAGACCTGAGAGATCATTATTTTTTTTATGATACGAGGGGAAATTATACATTTTTATATATTATTATATTCATGAAGGGAGGGGGGGAGTGTTAAGAGTATTACAGCGCCTGGACTCTTGTATACATAATGAATTAATACGTGGTAAGAAGTCAAACAAGACTGATAGTGTAACACTGTTGCTTATATTTTTGTGAAAAAATGGAGATGGGTAGGTCGACCATGGTAACAAGCTCTTCAAGATTGCTCTCGCTCTGTTAGACGTTCCTTAATGTAGTAGTAGAGGAAGAGGGAGAAGAAGAAAAGAGGAGACTGAAGATTTTCTCCTGGAGGATATTGCATGACGGTGTACTCACCTGTCTGTGTTTTCTGTCCATTGACAGTGACGTTGTTGTTGATGGTGTTCTCTGTGGAGGAGAGCTTGCCCATGGCGGCTGCTGTGGTGCTAGGGCCGCTGTGAGTGGCTACGTGTGATGAGTGACCGTTGAGCACTATGGAAGTGTTCTCGTTCATAGTGTGAGGTGGCCTGCCACCTTGCCTGTGTTGCTCTCGCTGCTTCACCGTCAGCGGTGCTCTGACCTCTCATGCACTGCCTAAAACACACACACACACGCGCCGATATCACATTGACTCGTCAGACTGACGTCTCCCTCGAGATGAGAGATTATTTCAACCGAAAGGAAGCGTAGGCGAATGTTTGGTAAAAAGGAAGATAATTTAAACACCTCGAGGTGGCGATGGTGGCTGTGGGATCATCAAAGCTGGACTACACTACACCCTCCACCTCCTCACCATCACTCTAGATATTGTAATGTCTTGTCGCACCACGAAACGATATCTGTAAACAGGAGATAATGTCCGTAGCAACTCGACCCCAAAAAATAAGCGGTCACTTCTAATATAAAAATAATTTTGCAATGCTTAAATACTGGCTTAAAAGCTTCAATTGCTAGATTTCTAGTAACACTGGCGTTGATAGAATAGAGAGGCACCAGGGATCACCCTTAAGACAATGAGAGGAGAGGCTAGTTAGATCGCTGCTGCTGACTCGCTCCTCCCCGCAATCACTTGCTTCTCTCTCTCCCACCTCAGACCAAACTAGAGGAAAGCACAACCCCAGTCTCCAAGTCCCTGGGACCAGAGCCAGTCTCGGGTGGCACTGTACGACAACTGCCTCTGTGGCACCTCACCTGCCGCGCGCACGAGCTGTTTACACTCCTCCAGTGCCAGGCACCCACACCCCCTACCCTCCCTCCCTAAGAGTGCCAGGCACCCACACCTCCCTACACTCCCACCCTCAGAGTGCCAGGCACCCACACCCTCCAACCCTCTTCCCCCTTACAATGCCAGGCACCCACACCCTCCTACCCACTCGAGTGCCAGGCACCTACACCCTCCTACCCTCCATGACCAGGTATCCACGGTCTCCTCCACCATACCAGCCACCCAAACATTTCTTCCCTACAATCCCAACTCCCTCTCATCCCACAATGCCAGACACACGCAACCTTTCACCCCTCTTTTCACATACCTCTCTCACCCCACACCCTCTCCATACAATGTCAGTGTAAGAAAACTGCAGACCTGTTGGAAGTATTAGATGGAAGAGTTAAAGGTGGCCTTGCTGCCCTGTATTTAATAAAGTCAGTAATAAAACAATGCCAGGGAGCCACCAGACAATACGGTTCTCTGCTGTCTCCTCGAGACTGAATCTCCCTTATTGGAAAAAAGAAGAGACGCAAATGCAGTGTAATGCTATCTTTTCTTGACCACTTTCCCCCACACAGTGAGCTTTATCAAGTTACAAGCAGATCTGGGTGTGACTTGTTAAAAGCCCACTGTGTGAGCGAAACGTTTTCAATTATGCTACATTTTTCTTGTCTCTTTCCATCCTGTCGGTATTATAAGCTATTTCTCTCCGTCGATGTCAGTCATAACCCACATCTTGGAGAGGCTTGTAATGACTCCACAAACTGATTACACCGTCCTTCTGGCTAATATATTACGTATTATTATAAACAGAAGAAAGCGATGAATTTAGCAGCGTAGTTCAGCGTCAGGAACTGCGTGAGCAGCAGATTTAATCCAAGAAAATGAAGGGTAAGTTTTAATTGCTTGGATCATTGAGCTAAGCAAGTTACTGTAGTTATAAGCAATTTATAGATAAATGAGATATTTGTTCAACACTTGGGTATCTATATTTTGGCGAAATGTTTTTAAAATGTAGGTATCCAAGTGTTGATCAAGAATTAGACACATGTGCAACATCTGGGGGTACCTTTATTTGTAGACGTTTCGCCCACCAGTGACTTTATCAATACAAGGACATAATGTGCAGAATCTCGTCGTTATCGTATACCATTTACGCACAACTAACCGAGTGCTGCACAGGTGTGTTTCATTTATTCACTTGCAATTTACAACAATTGTGGGTTCAGTCACCCAGTTAATGATGTATTGGGTTTCAGGAAGCACGGAGGTATTGTATTTGCAAGAAATGGAGTGGTGGTAAGTGGAGTGGGGGTAAATACCCCCAGGTAGCAAAACGTGCTCTGAATAAATCATTTAGAAAACTTTTACCAAGGCTGGTGGACTGGATATCAGTCCCTTTAGCCTGAGGGACTGATTACCTCAAACTCCCAATTCATATTTTCTACCTATTGTTTTTTTCTATATGATTCAGATAACCGACAAGTTGATAAATCTGACAAGTGTGCAACACTTATGTATCTTTATTGTGAAAACGTTTCGCCACACAGTGGCTTCATCAGTCCAATGCAAAGAAGAATGGTGAAGATCAGAAGGAGTTTGAGGTAATCAGTCCCTCAACCTGGAGTCGATGTAATCAGTCTATATCAAGACACATGTACAACACTTGGGTATCCTTATCCAGGCTTCTTCAGTCGAGTATAAACGAATGTAACACTGAAGGAAGCAGATGTATGTTGAGATCAGTCCCTCAGCCTTGTTAAGAGGTATCAGTCCCTCAGGAATTTGATTACCTCACTTATCAGTCCTAATCATTCCCCAATGATATTAATGGGCATTAAAATCGCCTGCATTTGCACTGTGGCAGGGTAATTGAACAAAAAAAATACAAGTTCAGTACCTCGGAGTTAGGACAGTAAACTGAACAAACAGTCAGTCAGACGCTGCTGAATTCAATTGCGCTTCAGTGTGATGCAAAGTATTATGTGTATAGACTGCTATTTTGCGCCACTCATTTCCTTTGTAAGAGAGGGAGTGTTCCGGATCAGCAGAGTCTACGAGTGTGGAGCGATGGTGCCTCTCGTAGTCTACGAGTGTGGAGCGATGGTGCCTCTCTTAGAGTCTACGAGTGTGGAGCGATGGTGCCTCTCGTAGTCTACGAGTGTGGAGCGATGGTGCCTCTCTTAGAGTCTACGAGTGTGGAGCGATGGTGCCTCTCTTAGAGTCTACGAGTGTGGAGCGATGGTGCCTCTCTTAGAGTCTACGAGTGTGGAGCGATGGTGCCTCTCGTAGTCTACGAGTGTGGAGCGATGGTGCCTCTCGTAGTCTACGAGTGTGGAGCGATGGTGCCTCTCGTAGAATCTACGAGTGTGGAGCGATGGTGCCTCTCTTGAGTCTACGAGTGTGGAGCGATGGTGCCTCTCGTAGAGTCTACGAGTGTGGAGCGATGGTGCCTCTTGTAGTCTACGAGTGTGGAGCGATGGTGCCTCTCGTAGTCTACGAGTGTGGAACGATTGTGCCTCTCGTAGTCTACGAGTGTGGAGCGATGGTTCCTCTCGTAGACAAACAACGGATGTTCTATATACGTTATTAGCCAGGAAAACTGCACCAATTGTTTATAAGACCACGACACCTCCAGTACGGAGCGGTGAACAATTCACTCGAGATTTCATGATCCAGGAAGGGTCGAAACGTCGCCTAAAGTGAACCGATGTACTTAATATTATGTGGAGAATTATTGTTTAAGGCTGGTGAACGTATCCCATCTGATTCTCTTAGCCAGAGTTGAATATTGACTTAGGAGGATGAGCTGGTTGATGACCACTAACTAACCTGACGACCACTAAGTCAAACTCTTGTTCCTAGTCTCTTATTAATGTGCTGAAAATTTGTGATGCTTCGACCATAATACAGGAGGGCCCCGCTTTAGAGCGTTTCTCTTTATGGCGTTTTGCTAATGCAGCAGTTTTCAATGATACCCATTTATCGTATATTATATATTATATTATTATTATATATTATAGTGTAAACATATTAGTCTTTTATATGAATTTGAAAGTGAAAAAAAAAACTATGATTCACTTTACGGCGATTTTAGCTTTACAGCAGTAACCTGTAGCCTAACCTGCTGTATAAGCGAGGCCCTCCTGTAATGACAATATCTAATATAATGCGGTGACACTGTCACACTAACAAAGATGGCGGTGTGGAAAAAACACAGACAACGGAGATTTGATTCGATATTTGTAAGTTTCGTCTGAGACAGTTTCACCGGAAGACCATCCATCAGGTGCGGCTTCACCACCATAGAGAGCAGCGCTGCTGCGGCAGCCACGGCCGGAGGACCATCCCAGAAAACGCTAGCCGAAATATTTTCTTTCTTTCTTCCCACCCTCCTCCCTCCGACTCTTACAAATTCCGGCACCGAACTGGGTCGAAATTAAGTCTTAATTGAAGTAATTGGACAAAGAGAACTTTGATGATGACGTGATCAGCAACTTGGGCTCCAGCGCCTCGGTCTATCCTGTCTTCCAGGGACAACCACAAATATTTTTTTCGCCTCCCCTCCTGACCCCATGATCCATTTTTTCCCTCGTTTTTTTTTTATTTCTTTTACCAACTTCAGCATATGAACTAGCATGCTCAGTGGCCCATATGTCTTGACAGATGATGATGATAATAATCATTTCGTATGACCCCCAAGGGATGTAGAGCTTTCACATAATAATAATAATAAGAAGAAGAAGAAGAAGAAGAAGAAGAAAAAGAAGAAGAAGAAGAAGAAGAAGAAGAAGAAGAAGAAGAAGAAGAAGAAGAACAACAACAACAACAACAACAACAACAACAACAACAACAACAACAACAACAACAACAACAACAATTACAATAATAATAATAATAATAATTGTGTATAATGTTTGTCAGGAAACAGGATAAGTGTTTTCTGACGCGGGTCTTTGTCATATGATGACCTACAGCTGAGATTTTGGTCATATGACCGAGCCTTCCGCTGGCTTACTGGTCCACCTCTATAAAAATTATGGTTATAATTATAACCCATTCTCTTCTTGTCATTAATATATATGTATAATAATAATTAATAATTAGAATAATAATAAGTAGTAAAAATAATACTAATAATAATAATAATAATAATAATAATAATAATAATAATAATAATAATAATAATAATAATAATACAGTAATAATAATAATAATAATAATAATAATAATAATAAAATCTAAATGACTAAGGTGATAGGACAATAATTTTGGAAATATTGTTAGCTGAGTATTGTCGAACATAAATAGCGGGATCACGACTTGCGCAAGATAGCGCTGTTAGTTATCGTCAGTATGATCGTAGCTCTCTTGAGTAGAGAGCCAGACAAGACCAATAATTACTACCTGATATAACTCTGGGCCTCCACCGCCTCTGTAATGCGCTGGTTGTAGCAATTACCTCTTGCAGCGTCTCCCGGTTGGTTTATTGGGTTGAAAACCCATCGACTACGAAGATAAGGTTGCATGGCACTTGTGCACCACCAGGTAACGATACTTTAATTCCTGTCATGTGGATTGGTGGGTGGTGATCCTTGGTCATGGGATCCTGTGATCCTTGGTTATGGGATCCTGTGATCCTTGGCCATGTGATCCTGTGATCCTTGGCCATGTGATCCTGTGATCCTCGGTCATGTGATCCTGTGATCCTCGGTCACGTGATCCTGTGATCCTCGGTCACGTGATCCTGTATGGTGATCCTTTGTTTATCGTGCGAGGTTGAAGACCTTCCATCACACTTTATTATGTGATTCTTCATTTTATTTTTTTTTGGAATCGGTTGGAATGCCATGGGAAGGACTCGGTCACATGGCCAAAATTTCCATTGATGGGAAAGTCCTCAAAGGCTTTACTCTGGTCAAGAAAAATTATCATATTTCTTCTGAATAATAAATACCGTTATTAATCCCATACGGTACTGTGATCATTGGTTTAAAATACTTAAAAATATTAGAAACACTTCAGTCCTGGGACCTGGGACCTGATCGGAAGTCATCGAAGATCCCAGGACCGAATCGTTTTCTGGTAAATATATCCTAGTGTTTGCTCACCTGTCTTTTTAAACTGATTTGTCGGTATATCTTACCAAGTACCTGGTCAGTGCCTGACCAGCCGGGCTGTGGTTCATACGTCGGTTTACGTGCGGCCAAAAATAACAGCCTGGTTGATCTGGCCGTGATCCACAAGAGGCCAGGTCACGGACCGGGCCGCGGGGGCGTTTGACCCCGAAAACCCCCTCCATGTATAGCCAGCCCATGTTTATTATGCATTTAACTGTTGTCCTGCCTCTGCAAAGACCGTGACGGAAGACATTTTCCGGTGCAACAAACATTAACACCATCCCCGCCAAAGCGAGGCGTTGAGGGACAACCTTTCGATGTGTTACCATCTTCAGGAATGGTGGAGGAAATAGAAAAGAGATTCATAAGGTCTTTTTTTTTTTAATTCCACCGTGAAGGAAGGTACCACACAGAATTAGACGCGTAAGAATAATACACAGATTACCCACACGCTGGAGAATGATACTCGTGACGACGTTTCGGTCCGACTTGGAGCATTAACTAGTCACACTGAAGCACGAAGGGAAGGTAAACAGTGTATATACGAGAGGAGGAAACTTATGACCCGAAACGTCGCCATACGTTTCCTTCTCCGACGTGAGGGTTATTTGCGTATTGTTCCAGTCACGGTATTGTGGTGACGAGAGACGTGTTGTGGACGAGGATGTTTAACATTCAGAAACACGGAACACGAGAAGAGGGACAATTAGCGAGGGTGAAACAAGAGAGGGACGCCATATCCACCTAATGAAAACTGCACAACACCGTCACGTGGAAACACACAATGAAACTGAAACAAAAGCAACGCGACACACTAACTTTATCAAGTTAATCTTGGGTTAAATCCGCTTAATGCACTTCATGCTCTGCATAACCAGGGGGATTTCTATATGGTATGTCATTGATGTCAGCTATGGTCTGTGTAAGTTATCATGTACCTGTGGAAATAAGGATTTTTATTATTATATTATAGTATAATTTACTCGACTCTACGATATCTGTGTCCCCTCAGCACCAACGTTACATTCAAAGCGCCATTTAACTCTTGCTTTAACACGCAGATATGGTATTTAGTCTGTTAGGTTTGAAGCTTATCTGCTGCTCGTGTGTCAGTAGCGCTCCAAAACCCCGATGCATTAATATCATGAATATTTTAATCCCTGATATAAGGGTAAAAGTAAGTTTTCAGCGAAGGTATACTGAGAGATGCATACTTCTCTCTGTATATACTGACAGCAACACACCTCTCAGTGTATATACTGACAGCAACACACCTCCCAGTGTATGTACTGACAGTAACACACCTCTCAGTGTATATACTGACAGTAACACACCTCTCAGTGTATATACTGACAGTAACACACCTTTCAGTGTATATACTGACAGCAACACTCCTCTCAGTGTATATACTGACAGCAACACACCTCTCAGTATATATACTGACAGTAACATACCTCTCAGTGTATATACTGACAGTAACGCACCTATCAGTGCATATACTGACAGCAACACACCTCTCAGTGTATATACTGACAGTATCACACCTCTCAGTGTATATACTGACATTAACACACCTCTCAGTGTATATACTGACAGTAACACCTCTCAGTGTATATACTGACAGTAACACACCTCTCAGTGTATATACTGACAGTAATACACCTCTCAGTATATATACTGACAGTAACACATCTCTCAGTATATATACCGACAGTAACACACCTCACAGTGTATATACTGACAGTAACACACCTCTCAGTGTATATACAACTACATACAAACTTCTCTGTGTAAATACACTGAGAGATACACACGTGGTGTATCGAAACATACACCCTCCCCATCCCTCAGTACATGTACAAACTGTCAGTGACAATTTATGAGTGTTGAGAGTATGTATTCTGACCCACACAGGTAGGGGTGAGGTAACAAGCGGCTCGGGCAATTACATGTAATTCCCGAGTTCTGATTGGCCCGACGTGTCATTCTGACTGGGCCAGAAGGTGGGAAGGATGGGAGGTGCAGGAGAGATCAGAGTCAGGTCCCAAAATTACGCATCGTCCAGATAGTTCGTGGAATTCTTCCGTCGGTGTCGAGTCGTTTGTGTCACCTCCTTAATATGTCGACTTTGGAAGGGAAATTGCCGCCAGTTAAGTGGTGTTTTAGTGAATGTTGAAGCTCGGTAGAACAGCGAGTGAACGTACGTTTAAAAAAACATATTCATTAGAAGACGTATATGAAGTGGGTTGCACAACAAACGTTGTAAAGTTATAAAAAAAAATGTACTTTAGAAAACATGCATTTTAAAACTCGCAGCGTTTAAAATATACATTGTTATACATACCTTTTATACATACGTGTGTGTGTATGTGTGTGTGTGTGTGTGTGTGTGTGTGTGTGTGTGTGTGTGCCTGCGTGTAAGTACGAATATAAATTAATATACTGAGTAGAAAAGCCTGGCGAAGAAATTTAAGTTCTTGTCTAAGTCCTTTGAAGTCTCTGAAGACGTCACTCCTGGCGTCGTTGCAGACGTCGCTACTGAAGTCGCTGAATGGGACTGAAGGTAAGGAAGTCTTGGCTGTATTTTGAGTGTGAGTCAGCACCAGCTAAGCCTCCATAATGGACTCAATATTTTCATTTTGCCCGAAGACCGTCTGTTGTGTGACCTTAACGTGGTTAAGGTCACACAACTGACAGTGTGTGTGTGTGTGTGTGTGTGTGTGTGTGTTGTCCTGGTACAAGAGGGCGCAGCATAAGACTGTCCTGATACACAAGAGCGCAGCACAGGACTGTCCTGATACACAAGAGCGTAGCACAGACTGTCCTGATACACAAGAGCGTAGCACAGACTGTCCTGATACACAAGAGCGTAGCACAGACTGTCCTGATACACAAGAGCGCAGCGCAGGACTGTCCTGATACACAAGAGCGTAGCACAGACTGTCCTGATACACAAGAGCGCAGCGCAGGACTGTCCTGATACACAAGAGCGCAGCGCAGGACTGTCCTGATACACAAGAGCGCAGCGCAGGACTGTCCTGATACACAAGAGCGCAGCGCAGGACTGTCCTGTCTCCCTTGTGCTCCCAGACGCGTAAAATCTACTTTATTTCTAACTTGCTTTCAACATCACTAATTAAAGCGAATATCCATCTATCAGATTCTCACAGCCTCACTCGTCTTTATCTCCGAGTTACTTAAAACAACGAATGTTTTGTAAACTAAGTCGATTGAACTTTAAGGGTTGTTGTATATCTATACTGACCTTATAGGAAAACAGATGTACAAGTCAAAGAAAGATTGCAGAGGACTTCGGAACTCCGCACTGAGGCTATCAGTTGAGAAGGATTATCTACGGTGACCTAGATTAAGTATTATCGTGTATTATCAAAGTGTGTAAGTGTGAGTTCAGGATAGAAAGGCTATATGGTAGGTTTGTTTGCAATCGTTTCATTACGATTTCGCTTCTCTCTGAAATTTAATACTAATTTTCATCGTCTTCCCCCCCATCCTCATCCTTGCATATTCGTGTCTAGTTCTTCGCGTTCCTCTGTTCTCTGTTAATTCTCTTCCAAGCCTTCTTGCATCTCTCTTTGTCTTCTTTGCATTCATGTTTGAATCACGGACTCTCAGTTTTTCTCGCTTTTATTATCTATATCTGGTATAAACCTTGTCTTTGCCTCTAGGCACTTTGACTCCATTGCCACCATCTTTTCTTGTAGGAATTGGCACTTAGTTTCTTTTCCCTATTGTGTACCTGTGTGTGTGTGTACTCATCTAATTGTACTTCCCAAGCTTCTTACGTCTGGGTTCACACTCCATCCTCCAACACACCTCACCCTCCATCACACCTCACCCTCCATCACACCTCACCCTCCATTACACCTCACCTTCCATTACACCTCACCCTCCATCTCACCTCACCCTCCATTACACCTCACCCTTCATCACATCTCACCCTCCATAAGTAAGTAATAAGTAAGTTTATTCAGGTATACACAAATACAGTTAAAGAGATCATCATACATAGCAGCATATGTGTAGAGAACCCAGGATAACCCAAAAAAGTCAGACAGACAGACCTTCCCTCACACCACCTCTCTCACTATACCCTTTAGAGGTTGCCTTCCTCAACTCCTCTTCACTTCCTCATGTTTCATCTGTCGTCACACTACTTGTGGTCCACTACTCATTTACCATCATTTTCTCCTCATGCCTCTCACCACCCTGTCATACCTCTCACCCTACTCCTACCCCTCTCCTCTAAATGCCCTGCCACCTCACTCCCTCAGCCCCCTTCCCAACACACCCTGTCACCCTCTTCTTTCACCAGACAAATATCTGGGTTTTCTTCCCAGTCATTAGGCACCTGCAGCCTCTGTCATTAGTAAACTTCTTACCTCAGATGCTCCTAACTAAATTATTCCTGACGCTTCACCACCGCACTATCTAATTTTTCCATTGAATGTTTTACGTGTTAAAAAGTTATTATGTTATTTTTTTTTCGAAGATAAACTACCATTTTCACAGAAGGGTGACTTCGGAATATAATTATATTGAGTATGTAATACAAGGAGAACTGAGAACGTCATTACAAAGCAAACCTGGTGAGGAACACTTGATCCCAAGGTCACTAAGTAGTTCTTTTTATAATAGTTTTTCAAAACTACCTCTGATAGGCCAGCATATACATAACTACTAAACGGGCCTTCATCTAACAAAGACCCGTGGTAATATATCTATGGTTTGGTTTATATTGACAGGATAACATCATATAGTTGCTGCGGATTTGTCGGCTGCACCTTCATGGTGCGACTCTCCCATACCAAGTTCTGGCTATACCATCTTATGCCTCTCCCATACCAAGTTCTGGCTATACCATCTTATGCCTCTCCCGTACCAAGTTCTGGCTATACCATCTTATGCCTCTCCCGTACCAAGTTCTGGCTATACCATCTTATGCCACAACAGAAATCGCGATTCGTCAAACCAGATTTTTTTTTCCAAACATCGACTGTCCAGTTTTGGTGAGCCTGTGCCCCCTATGGCCTCTGTTTCCTGTTCTTATCTGACAAGAGTTTAACCCTGTGCAGGTGTAGCCCCTTCACTTCAACGTTTGACATGTCTGTTCAGAGATGCTAGCTCTTCTGTATACCACGGTTGTGACTCGATAAAGCCCACTGCGTGGGCGAAACGTTGTCAATAAAGGATCACATTATACTGCTTATGTGTTTATTTTTCCATTGTGTCGGTATTTAATACCATTTATTTCCATACCACGGTTGTAATGCGTGGTTATTTGAGTTACAGTCACCTTCCTCTCAGCTTGAAGTAGTCTAGCTATTCTTTTCTCACCTCATTAACAAGGCGTTTTCGCCCACAGAACTGCCGCTCACTGGATGTTTCGTGTTTGTCACACCATTCTCTGTAAACTCTAGAGATGTCCGTTAAAATCCCAGGAGATCAGCAGTTTCTGAGATATACATACGAGTCTGACACCAACAATCATCTCATGGTCAAAGTCACTTACATCACATTACTTCCCCATTCCAGTGTTCGGTCTAAACAACAACTGAACCTCTCGACCATTTCTGCATGCTTTTAGGCATTCAGGTGCTGCCACGTGATTGGCTGATCAGATATTTGCATTTAATGAGCAGGTGTCCCTAATACAGTGGCCATTGAGTATATATTTATATAATATAAATGTGTACGTGTGTGTACATATTTACTGATCAAGAGTGAAGGTAACTCTAACGTCATTTTCCTCTCATACTGACAGACTCTTGTTGGAGTAATAATCAGGTTAACGCTGGGAGAGTTTCGTTCACTCTCTAGAAATGACGAAGGGCATCAGCGATAATGAGTTTGTTTTGTGAGATAAATGACCAATTACACTCTGCCACGGGGCTTTCAGAGAGACGAATCCATTTAGTGATTTTAAAGTGAGTTTTGAGTAAAGGGCAGAATACACTTCCCTAATAGAAGGGGTGTAACATTAAGCGCCCTCTCTCTCATATGTAAATATCAATACTCTCTGTAGACTGAACTCCCAAAACAATTTATTAAAGTCGATCAAAAGCTTAATTTAAGAAAAAAAGTCAAATTTTCAATATTGTATTATTATATATTTACCGAATATTACTGAATGTGTTTAAAGTTATAAATAGCACTTCTTATATGCTCTTTGCAGAAGAAACTTTCTCTTCTGTACACCAGAAAACAATTAAAAACATTTCAAAGAGTTTTAAACACCGACTGGTGTATATGTACTGAGGAGGAGGGGGGGAATACTTTAATCTCTATTTTATGGATTAAAGATTAAGACTGGTGGTGAACAGGTTATATGCAGCCTTCAGTTAGCCAATATGTCTCTTTTAAGAAGATAATAAAAGGGTTTTAAGAAAAAAAATTGCTTCTTGAGGTTGTTGGAATTGCTTTATCTTCCAGTAGTCTGTCATATGCCATAATTTTTTAGTGTGTGAGACTCAGCTGTATTCTGGATAACATTCTTATCAATAATGTTATGATGAATGCTATCCTGAATGTTACTAAGATAGATCGAGAGTTTTGAACCTACACTCTTAAAAGTCTTGGCCTACCTCCACTAGCGGGCCCTACATCCTTCCACTCCTTCCACTGGCTCCACTATAAAAAAAAACTCCTTTCTCAAGTCTCTGCGGTGGCGATAAATCTCTCATTAAAGACATCCAGGTATTGAACACGTATCATATTCATCCACTTTTCAAAGGACGTAACCCGAGGGCAGATGTGACTGAGGTGCGCAACTGGAAGACTTTTATAAACAAAAGAGATACGAATAAGATGGTAAAGATATCCACATACATATTTACAATAATAAATTGCCATAAATTAGATAAGATTTTGCCTCCGAAGCGGTTAGTCGATCATGCACATCCATCTTGTTGGACGGTAGCACATCATCTTATAGGTACACAAAATACAGTGGTACCCCGGATTTCGTCAATAATTCGTTCCAGAAGACTGTTCGAGTACCGTTACCGAACGAATTTGTTCCCATAAGGACGAATGTAAATTAGATTAGTCCGTTTCAGACCCCCAAAAATACACTTACAAAAGCACTTAAAAAAATACACTTACATAATTGTTCGAGTTAGGAGCTGTACGAAATCCGGGGTACCACTGTACCTAGGAACTAGGCCCCTAAAATATGGTTACCAGGAGTTCATCTAGATATATAAAACTTATGTAGCGCTTGAGGCAAAAGTATAAAGTGAAAGGCACATTTTTACCTGTGGTAGTTCAAGAAACATGTCAGGTAGTGAAACGTTCCTGGCAGCCAGGCTGAGAATGTTTGGAGTCCCACCTTAAGAGTCCTTCCTCATATGTCCGCTCTGAGTATCACCACTAGTGTCACTACACCAGTCAAGGGAGGCAGCGAACGGGAGAACTGAAAGAAATGCGTTAAATGCAGAGAAAAAAGAGAAATGGATGTGAGGGTCAGCGAGGAACAAGTCATGGGGATGTGTGGGTCAGAGAGAGAGAGATAACAAAAAGAGAGATGGACAGACAGAGAGCTTTCCCCTCCAACGAAGGTGCCTTTATTCTGCTGAAGGACTTTTGATCCATGGAAATTGAGCTGCTCTTAACCTTGCTCCAAACAGAGACAGGTTCAGTGTTTTCCTACAAATATAACTCACCCATTGCCTTGCTGTTCAATATTAAAGTTGTAAACAACTCTGCTGTGAAGCAACACTGCTGTGAAGCAACTCTGTTGTGAAACAACTCTGTTGTGGAGCAACTCTGTTGTGAAGCAACTCTGTTGTGAAGCAACTCTGTTGTGAAGCAACTGTATTATGAAGATACTCTGTTGTGAAGCAATTCTGTTGTGAAGCAACTCTGTTGTGAAGCAACTCTGTTGTGAAGCAACTCTGTTGTGAAGCAACTCTGTTGTGAAGCAACTCTATTGTGAAGCAACTCTGTTGTGAAGCAAATCTGTTGTGAAGCAACTCTGTTGTGAAGCAACTCTGTTGTGAAGCAACTCTGTTGTGAAACAACTCTGTTGTGAAGCAACTCTGTTGTGAAGCAACTCTGTTGTGGAGCAACTCTATTGTGAAGCAACTCTGTTGTGAAGCAACTCTGTTGTGAAGCAACTCTGTTGTGAAGCAACTCTGTTGTGAAGCAACTCTGTTGTGAAGCAACTCTGTTGTGAAGCAACTCTGTTGTGAAGCAACTCTGTTGTGAAGCAACTCTGTTGTGAAACAACTCTGTTGTGAAGCAACTCTGTTGTTGAGCAACTCTATTGTGAAGCAACTCTGTTGTGAAGCAACTCTGTTGTGAAGCAACTCTTTTGTGAAGCAACTCTGTTGTGGAGCAACTCTGTTGTGGAGCAACTCTGTTGTGAAGCAACTCTGTTGTGAAGCAACTCTGTTGTGAAGCAACTCTGTTGTGAAGCAACTCTGTTGTGAAGCAACTCTGTTGTGAAGCAACTCTGTTGTGAAGCAACTCTGTTGTGAAACAACTCTGTTGTGAAGCAACTCTGTTGTGAAGCAACTCTGTTGTGAAGCAACTCTGTTGTGAAGCAACTCTATTGTGAAGCAACTCTGTTGTGGAGCAACTCTGTTGTGAAAAAAATATTTAAAGACATGGGTAAGAGACAAGCTTTGAGCAAGGCAGGATAACAACACTAAGGCAGGATAACAGCGCAATGGCAGGATAACAGCACCAAGGCAGGATAACAGCGCTATGGCAGGATAACAGCGCCATGGCAAGATAACAGCACCAAGGCAGGATAACAGCACCAATGCAGGATAACAGCACCAAGGCAGGATAACAACACTAAGGCAGGATAACAGCGCCATGGCAGGATAACAGCGCCATGGCAGGATAACAGCGCCATGGCAGGATAACAGCACCAAGGCAGGATAACAGCACTAAGGCAGGATAACAGCGCTATGGCAGGATAACAGCGTTATGGCAAGATAACAGCACCAAGGCAGGATAACAGCACCAATGCAGGATAACAGCACCAAGGCAGGATAACAACACTAAGGCAGGATAACAGCGCCATGGCAGGATAACAGCGCCATGGCAGGATAACAGCGCCATGGCAGGATAACAGCGCCATGGCAGGATAACAGCGCCATGGCAGGATAACAGCACCAAGGCAAGATAACAGCACCAATGCAGGATAATAGCACCAAGGCAGGATAACAACACTAAGGCAGGATAACAGCACCAATGCAGGATAACAGCACCAAGGCAGGATAACAGCGCCATGGCAGGATAACAGCACCAAGGCAGGATAACAGCGCCATGGCAGGATAACAGCGCCATGGCAGGATAACAGCGCCATGGCAGGATAACAGCACCAAGGCAAGATAACAGCACCAATGCAGGATAACAACACTAAGGCAGGATAACAGCGCCATGGCAGGATAACAGCACCAAGGCAGGATAACAGCACCAAGGCAGGATAACAACACTAAGGCAGGATAACAGCACCAAGGCAGGATAACAGCACCAAGGCAGGATAACAACACTAAGGCAGGATAACAGCACCAATGCAGGATAATAGCACCAAGGCAGGATAACAACACTAAGGCAGGATAACAGCACCAAGGCAGGATAACAGCACCAAGGCAGGATAACAGCACCAAGGCAGGATAACAGCACCAAGGCAGGATAACAACACTAAGGCAGGATAACAGCACCAAGGCAGGATAACAGCACCAAGGCAGGATAACAACACTAAGGCAGGATAACAGCACCAAGGCAGGATAACAGCACCAAGGCAGGATAACAGCACCAAGGCAGGATAACAGCACCAATGCAGGATAACAGCACCAAGGCAGGATAACAACACTAAGGCAGGATAACAGCGCCATAGCAGGATAACAGCGCCATGGCAGGATAACAGCGCCATGGCAGGATAACAGCACCAATGCAGGATAACAACACCAAGGCAGGATAACAACACTAAGGCAGGATAACAGCGCCATGGCAGGATAACAGCGCCAAGGCAAGATAACAGCACCAATGCAGGATAATAGCACCAAGGCAGGATAACAACACTAAGGCAGGATAACAGCGCCATGGCAGGATAACAGCACCAAGGCAGGATAACAGCACTAAGGCAGGATAACAGCGCTATGGCAGGATAACAGCGCCATGGCAGTATAACAGCGCAATGGCAGGATAACAGCGCCATGGCAGGATAACAGCACCAAGGCAGGATAACAGCACTGAGGCAATATAACAGCGCTATGGCAGGATAACAGCGCCATGGCAGGATAACAACACTAAGGCAGGATAACAGCGCCATGGCAGGATAACAGCGCCATGGCAGGATAACAGCGCCATGGCAGGATAACAGCGCCATGGCAGGATAACAGCGCCATGGCAGGATAACAGCGCCAAGGCAAGATAACAGCACCATGCAGGATAATAGCACCAAGGCAGGATAACAACACTAGGCAGGATAACAGCGCCATGGCAGGATAACAGCACCAAGGCAGGATAACAACACTAAGGCAGGATAACAGCGCCATGGCAGGATAACAGCGCCATGGCAGGATAACAGCACCAAGGCAAGATAACAGCACCAATGCAGGATAATAGCACCATGGCAGGATAACAACACTAAGGCAGGATAACAGCGCCATGGCAGGATAACAGCGCCATGGCAGGATAACAGCGCCATGGCAGGAAAACAGCGCCATGGCAGGATAACAGCGATATGGCAGGATAACAGCGAAATGGCAGGATAACAGCACCAAGGCAGGATAACAGCACCAATGCAGGATAACAGCACCAAGGCAGGATAACAACATTAAGGCAGGATAACAGCGCCATGGCAGGATAGCACCAAGGCAGGATAACAACACCAATGCAGGATAACAGCACCAAGGCAGGATAACAACATTAAGGCAGGATAACAGCGCCATGGCAGGATAGCACCAAGGCAGGATAACAGCGCCAAGGCAGGATAACAGCACCAAGGCAGGATAACAGCACCAAGGCAGGATAACAGCACCAAGGCAGGATAGCACCAAGGCAGGATAACAGCACCAAGGCAGGATAGCACCAAGGCAGGATAACAGCACCAAGGCAGGATAACAGCACCAAGGCAGGATAACAGCACCAAGGCAGGATAACAGCACCAAGGCAGGATAGCGCCAAGGCAGGATAACAGCACCAAGGCAGGATAACAGCACCAAGGCAGGATAACAGCACAAGGCAGGATAGCACCAGGCAAATAACAGCACCAAGGCAGGATAACAGCACCAAGGCAGGATACCACCAAGGCAGGATAACAGCACCAAGGCAGGATAACAGCACCAAGGCAGGATAACAGCACCAAGGAAGGATAACAGCACCAAGGCCGGATAACAGCACCAAGGCAGGATAACAGCACCAAGGCAGGATAACAGCACCAAGGCAGGATAACAGCACCAAGGCAGGATAGCACCAAGGAAGGATAACAGCACCAAGGCAGGATAACAGCACCAAGGCAGGATAACAGCACCAAGGCCGGATAACAGCACCAAGGCAGGATAACAGCACCAAGGCAGGATAACAGCACCAAGGCAGGATAACAGCACCAAGGCAGGATAACAGCACCAAGGCTGGATAACAGCACTAAGGCAGGGTAACAGCACAAAGGAAAGATAACAGCTCTTTGTAAAACGCAAGCTGGAGAGAGAGAAAGGAGAAAGAAAGAAGAAGAAGAAGAGAGAAGAGAGAGAGAGAGAGAGAGAGAGAGAGAGAGAGAGAGAGAGAGAGAGAGAGAGAGAGAGAGAGAGAGAGACATTGTGCGCGTTCCAGAATTCTAAGCTTTTTTTTCCTTAGTTTCATTCACTTTTTTTTCTTCCCCAGCCGTTTTTTTACATAATTCCAAATTGTTTAGATTTTTATTGCTCTTGTCAAAGACTCAGTGAGCAGTCCAATTGTAGTTTTAGGCCCCTCCCCCTTCGCTGCCCCTCAGCCCTTCATCCCTTCGCTGCCCCTCAGCCATTCATCCCTTCGCTGCCCCTCAGCCATTCACATATAATTTATTTTCAGTTCCGGAGCTTCCTTTTATGCTTTGCGTCTTGCGTGAACATTTTGCGTCTTGCATGAGCATCTTGCGTCTTGACTGAACAATTTACATCCTTTGTGAACAATGTGCGCCTTGCGGGAGCACTTTGCGTCTTTCTTGAATACTTTACGTCTGGCCTAAGCCCAGCTTGAACACTTTTCATGAACACAGCTTGAATACTTTCCATCTTCCAAGACCCAGGTCGACATCCTCAAGTGTTAACATATCTTTACTCCAAAAATATACAGATTTTTTTCACTTTTCTTTTAATTTCTCATTTCTCTTAATTTGTACAGCCTGTGGCATATGCCACAGGCACTGTGTGGGACAGTGTTGCTGGAACAAACATCGTGGTGAGAACAACGCTGCTGGAACAATCATCGTGGGAGGAACAACGCTTCTGGAACAATAATCGTGGTGGGAACAACGCTGATGGAACAGTCATCGTGGGGGGGGAAAGCTGTTGGAACAATCATCGTGGTGGGAACAACGCTGTTGGAACAATCATCGTGGGGGAGAAAGCTGTTGGAACAGACATGGTAAAAATCAAAGTGAGTGTCGGAGCCATACAGGAGCAGTGTTGATCCTGGGAAACAAAAACACTGAGACAGGCGTCCATTAAAACGTCTTGATTACTTAGTCCTCGACTCGACGGAGATTTAGGCGCAGTCATGAAGGATAATGGATGCGACTGAGTGCTAGAGGATCGTGGGATGCTACTGCAAGTGTTTCCTAGGCGTTTCTGAGTGCTAGAGGATCGTGGGATGTTACTGCAAGTGTTCAATAGGCCTTTCTGAGTGCTAGAGAACCGTGGAACGTTACTGGAGAGTCTTCCCGGTTGCGAGAACTCTTCAAAGGAGGTTTCATCTTGATGCTGTTGATGGTCTCTTGGTCAAAAGAACTGCAGCTATCCTTCCTTTCTCATGACCGACCCTTATTGCTTACCTTTTTTCCCATTTCTCAGACGTTTCGTGACTCTTGCGAATCCCGTACTTCCCCTTGAATATACCAAGGGTTGTGAAGAATAATAGGCAGTAAAATGCAACTGTAAGCCGCATTTAAGGGTCCACCACTCACTACTGGGGAACAATCCACCTCATGTACTAACCTAGCGTCATGGACAATCCACCTCATGAACTAAACTAACGTCATGGACAATCCAACCCATGAACTAAACTAACGTCATGGACAATCCACCCCATGAACTAAACTAACGTCATGGACAATCCACCCCATGAACTAAACTAGCCTCCAGACATAAGCCCAAGTCAGTGTTAAATCTGTCATTAACACAGCATCTTACCGGCTGAGTGCCTCTTCAGTGTAACAGAATACTACACATTTAGGTTAGGTAAGACTCGTCAGGAAACAGGACAAGTCTTTCCACAGTACTAGTGGAGAAGACGACGATAACCAATTGTATCTCACAGTCTTTTACTGCTGTTACTGAGCTGCTAGCTGGTTGATATTAAAGCTCATCAGCTGTACGTAGAATGTTAAGGTTGCAGTTTACTTATCACTATAAACACAAATGATTGAACCACTAACATACGATTAAGGAAAACTTTCAGTATATACAAGTGGGAGGATACACCTCCGTTGGTATATATGCACCGAGATACACCCCCGTTGATATATATGCACCGAGATACACCCCCGTTGGTATATATGCACCGAGATACACCCCCGTTGGTATATATGCACCGAGATACACCCCCGTTGGTATATATGCACCGAGATACACCCCGTTGGTATATATGCACCGAGATACACCCCGTTGGTATATATGCACTGAGATACACCCCGTTGGTATATATGCACCGAGATACACCCCGTTGGTATATATGAACCGAGATACACCCCGTTGGTATATATGCACCGAGATACACACCTCTTAGTATATTATACAGAGATAAGCATCTCTTGGCATATGTACACTGAGTGAAACAACATCGTCTCTACGTCCACAGCAGGACTCGAACCTGCAAACTCTGTTTCAGAGTAACCAGTACTTTACCACGGAGCTAGACCCCATACCCCCGTACCTCATGAAATAACTTTCAAAACGAGCTTGGTGCCCGGGGGTATGGTGCCCCGGGGTATGGGGAAACATCGTCTGGCTCCGGCTGGACTCCCATACTTATTGCGGGTTTAGCTCTGTGGTAAAGTACTGGTTACTCTGATACAGAGTTTGCAGATTCGAGTCCTGTTGTGACGTAGAGACAATGTATGTAAACAATTTCGCATATATATATATATATATATATATATATATATATATATATATATATATATATATATAAAAAGATCACAGTAAACAGGTGATATCAAAATATGCAAGACAACCACTATGAAAAATAGAGGAATTCAAGCGCTTTCGTGACTACTCACATTATCAAGGAATTATGATAATGTGAGTAGTCACAACCTTGAATTCCTCTATTTTTCATAGTGGTTGTCTTCATATATATATATATATATATATATATATATATATATATATATATATATATATATATATATATATATATTTGTAGATGTATAAAACGGTGGAAGTTATTGTTTTGTTTTGTTTTAGTAATTTCTTGGTGTTTGTGCAGCATGCAGACTGTTGCACACAGAAATATCGTGAACTGCCCACTCACTCTTCTCTCTCCCTCCCTCTCTCTTTTATCTCTCTTTGTTTCACTATATTCACAATCTTTCTACATTTCTGCTGATTTTTTTTAGATGTAAATCTCGAGTCTGTCTGTCTGTCTGTCTGTCTGTCTGTCTCTCTCTCTCTCTCTCTCTCTCTCTCTCTTCTCTCTCTCTCTCTCTCTCTCTCTCTCTCTCTCTCTCTCTCTGTCTGTCTGTCTGTCTGTCTGTCTGTCTGTCTGTCTGTCTCTCTCTCTCTCTCTCTCTCTCTCTCTCTCTCTCTCTCTCTCTCTCTCTCTCTCTCATCCACGTCGTGGTACAGAGACAGGGCCAACTGTCTGTGTCTCTCCCGTCACTGTCTGTGTCTCTCCCGTCACTGTCTGTCTCTCCCGTCACTATCTGTGTCTCTCCCGTCACTATCTGTGTCTCTCCCGTCACTATCTGTGTCTCTCCCGTCACTATCTGTGTCTCTCCCGTCACTATCTGTGTCTCTCCCGTCACTGTATGTGTCTCTCCCGTCACTGTCTGTGTCTCTCCCGTCACTGTCTGTGTCTCTCCCGTCACTATCTGTGTCTCTCCCGTCACTATCTGTGTCTCTCCCGTCACTGTCTGCTTGTGTAGCTGTGTACTTCCCCGCGGCTCTCAGTCCTCCACTGACAACAATGCAAGCAGATTATAGCTGGGAAAACTATGTATTATGCATGAATACGGAGACACGGAAGGCGGGGAAAGATAACAGGAATGATTATTATTATTATTATTATTATTACTAATAATTTTATTATTATTAGTTCTATTATTATTATTTTATTATTATTATTATTATTATTATTATTATTATTATTATTATTATTATTATTATTATTATTATTATTATATTTAAGCCTGAAGGGGAGTGGGCGGTAATCGGCTTAAATGAGTCGATTACACAAGGATCAAGAGCCCTCCATCAGCATCAAGCTACTTCCCTTGAAGCAATAGCTTCAGCGGGCTGAAAGAGTGAGCTTCGTGAGGTAAACTGAAGGATCAGTCACAGGTTACAAAAACACTTTTATCGGGAGAACGTATCGCTCTGTGTAGATCATTATCAAGCGGGACTGATAACAAAGCTCTATAGCTTTATCAAGCTAGCTTAATAAAGCTCTACAGAGAGCGAAACGTTGCTTCGATAAATGCTTGTTTTGCAACTTTTGCCCTTGTCCTTATTCTTGTTGACAATATGTAATTCCAGACTCCCGGGGGTAGATTTACTAGTGCTGGGAGTCGGTGTCTGAACCTCGCGAGTGTTGATTCACTTTACGGTTCCCACGTACGTGTTAGGCTGCCTTGTGAAGTCTCTTTCGTACTGAATATTTTAAGTGTACACGGAAAGTTGTTTAGCTGAATTAAAAACCCTATTATGTACGAGAGAGTCACTAAGGTAACGTGTTCACAGCCTCAAGGATGCTTCGACCCTTAAAATAGGAATTAACCATCCAATTGATTTTCAAAAAGTCGAGAAGTTGTATCAAGCAGGTCTATGGTTGAGAGAAATATAGTTGAATTATACTTCATAAAAATATTTTTTTATTTTTAATGTAAATGTTGGTTTAGGATTATACAATTTAGATTCATTTATAATTAATAAAATTTGGGACGGGTGAGGTGTCGGATCTAGACCGCGAGGTGTTATCTTGGGCTTCATAAGCCTTCAGCTGTTCTATTAATTTTACCGTTCCTTGATAATGTGAGAAATCACGAAAGCGCTTAAAGTTCACTATTTTTTTTTTCACGATGGTATTTTTGCATATTGTGATATCACATGTTTACTGTGATCTTATTGCACCATACACTTCTCGGTGAACATAATCTTGGGTGTTGCGTAAAGGAAGTCTTCTTATCAAACAGTTCAGGAACGCATGAAATTTTCCATTAGCATCGTTTCAGCTTAAATTTAAAAAAAATTAACTTGCTTAGGCCTAACTGAATTCTTTTTTTTTTAATAATAATAGTCCAGAACTAAAATTCTAAAGTTTTTTCCATTCATAATCCCGATTCCATCAAATTTACTCCACAGTTTATTTTACCCCTCCCCCCACCAATAGAAGTAACCCCTAATGGACCTGATAATCCGGTCAGGTTTAGCGCTCTCTCTCTTTCCCTCGTCTACATAACAACAATAACCCTTAACCAGTAATGTGCGGTGATTGACGTCCTTATTAACTGCCATTATTATGGAGATGCCAAGTCCCCTTTCTCCTGTACCGCGCATGTCAACACACCTCCACCAGCACATGTCAACACACCTCCACCAGCACATGTCAACACACCTCAACCAGCACCCAGCTGGTAAGTGGCAATCGACATCGAAGCTCGCCGGTGCGAGTCCCCGTCTGGGACCGAATTTCCAGACCCCGAGCCTAATTATAATGTAATTTTTTCCCCTTAATTATGTTTTATCCATAATTCTATATTCGGCGACGAATATTAATGAGAGTAATAATGGTTTAGCGAAGTTTTATGAAACGGTTTCATTATTATTATAATTTACTGCCGGATTGCGATTAAAAACAAAATAGTTGATATATTCTGGGTTCAGCAGCGAACTGCCGACTGTAATGAAGAAAAAATACAGGCGTAGAACAAGGTAGAATCGACCTGATAAAGGTTCTACAGAGAGCGAAACGTGATCGCAATGCAATTTCGTTCCGAACGCCTCTCTTCCTCAAGTGTTTGTTTATATTATTACACTCAGCTCTCTGTCACTAAGCTTCTGTGTAGAGTGAGATTACATGTGTAAATACGATTGAGAAAACTGCATCGAAGACTGAATAACGCGTGCAATGAAGACCTTTCTCACCTTCAGTTCAATTTTACATGAACTTCTTCAGTAACATTCACGAATAATTGCATGTTATATAGAAGCTTCACAAGATTTCTTACTTATAACAACATTGTACAATATGCCGTAATAAATTTCACATATTAATATCATCTTGGCTCTCAGGCGAGGAGGAGGAGGAGAAAGAAGAGAAGGACATCTTATGAACAATTATTAAGAGGAGAAAGAGGGAAGCTCATCTCTGTCGAGAAGAGAATTACCCCAAGTGTTAGTAATATGTCTCAGTTGTGAGCTTATCACCTCACTCTGTCTACAAATTAGCTCCTTCGTCATTCAAGTGGAGAACTTATGAGCTCGTAAGTAAATTGATAACTTGTACCTCATCCTTTGTCAAATTTCTACCGGGGACATTAAGGAGGAAATGAAATGACTGAGACACTGAAGTTGCAAGACTCTGTGAGGGAGAGAGAGAGAGAAAGAGAACTCTTAGCTTGTAAATAACGTTAGGAACTCTAAACCTATCTTTGTCAAACCCCGTGTAAGAGAGAGAGAGAGAGAGAGAGAGAGAGAGAGAGAGAGAGAGAGAAGAGAGAGAGAGAGAGAGAGAAAGTTGACATTATTACTCCACTCACCTGTTATTGAACAATGATGGAAAAAAAGAGACAAAAATACAGTATTATGCGATCCTTTATTGACAACGTTTCGCCCAAACAGTGGGCTTTATCAAGTCCCAAACAGATCTGATCACTTTGTAAATTTAATAGAGCCCACTGTGTGGGCGAAACGTTGTCAACGAAGAGCACCATTTAACTGTATTTGTCTCTCTTTTTTCATCGTTTCGATATTTTATACTATTTATCTTAGCTGTTATTGGATAAATTAACAATCTGATTCGTCTGGTGGGTTTGAACCTTATCCACCACACGAAGGTCATTAAGGCGCTGCGTAGCAAGTATATACCACCAAAATGCTAGTTTAGTGGACCTCCCACAACACAAAACTGTTTCGTGATACTGTAACGCAGGCGAGGAGGCTGCGTCCTGGCGAGGCCTGGCTCCTGCGGAGTCAGAATGTGAGGAACATTCTGCGCCGTGCGGTCACGTCGCTCTTCATCACTAAGACGATTAATTGGCAGGATGATGAATGATGAGATGATGAATCCCGGGATGATTAATTAAACTTAGACTAAGGCACCCTAATGTATTAAGCCACAATGAATTGAATCATAAGTTGTAGTAATGTAAAGTTACTTAACTTTACGAGAGAGAGGGTGAGAGAGAGAGAGAGAGATAGAGAGAGGGAGAGAGCGAGCTTTCACGTTTGCACTAGAGATGGTGTGGGAGAAGCCAAGTCCTCTGGAAACGTTTTTTGCTAGAAAATAACGCTTCCTCTGAACGTGTTTGCTGGGACTTTATGATCTGTTCTGCAACATTGCAAACTTCTGATGATGTGTTGATTGCAACACGGGAGGCCTAGAGCTATCATTCAACTTCCCCCCGTGGTTGTTTTGCAACTTATATTGCTTGAGAGAGAGAGAGAGACAGACAGAGGCTCGTCTTCTTAACTTGTTAACCTCACTTATCCTAACCCAACCTAACTTGGAAATGGGCTGTAAACCCATGTGAAAGTGTGACGTAGTTATTAGTAGGACGGATTGGTACACACACACACACACACACACACACACACAGAGGAGCTATTACTCGACCCCTGCAACCACAAATAGGTGAGTACACACAGTGTTTATTCTAGTCACCCCCTCCCCCCCCCCTTCCAAGGAAAAAAATAGTAAATGTCGTGAATTAATCAAATTATCGCACTTTCCGCTTCATTAGTTATTCATTACTATCGTCCTTCCCGCCTGATCGTTTTATTTACTGCGTCCTGCGACGCAGCGCTCAGTCGCGCCTTCCACTTCACCTGAGGGAGTTACCCTCTTGAGGGAGGTGCTGCCTTCCACTTCACCTGAGAAAGTTACCCTCTTGAGGGAGGTGCTGCCTTCCACTTCACCTGAGGGAGTTACCCTCTTGAGGGAGGTGCTGCCTTCCACTTCACCTGAGAAAGTTACCCTCTTGAGGGAGGTGCTGCCTTCCACTTCACCTGAGAGAGTTACCCTCTTGAGGGAGGTGCTGCCTTCCACTTCACCTGAGAGAGTTACCCTCTTGAGGGAGATGCTGCCTTCCACTTCACCTGAGGGAGTTACCCTCTTGAGGGAGGTGCTGCCTTCCACTTCACCTGAGGGAGTTACCCTCTTGAGGGAGGTGCTGCCTTCCACTTCACCTGAGAAAGTTACCCTCTTGAGGGAGGTGCTGCCTTCCACTTCACCTGAGAGAGTTACCCTCTTGAGGGAGGTGCTGCCTTCCACTTCACCTGAGAAAGTTACCCTCTTGAGGGAGGTGCTGCCTTCCACTTCACCTGAGGGAGTTACCCTCTTGAGGGAGGTGCTGCCTTCCACTTCACCTGAGAGAGTTACCCTTTGAGGGAGGTGCTGCCTTCCACTTCACCTGAAGGAGTTACCCTCTTGTTGGAGGTGCTGCCTTCCACTTCACCTGAGAGAGTTACCCTCTTTAGGGAGGTGCTGCCTTCCACTTCACCTGAGGGAGTTACCCTCTTGAGGGAGGTGCTGCCTTCCACTTCACCTGAGGGAGTTACCCTCTTGAGGGAGGTGCTGCCTTCCACTTCACCTGAGAGAGTTACCCCTTTGAGGGAGGTGCTGCCTTCCACTTCACCTGAGGGAGTTACCCTCTTGAGGGAGGTGCTGCCTTCCACTTCACCTGAGAGAGTTACCCTCTTGAGGGAGGTGCTGCCTTCCACTTCACCTGAGAGAGTTACCCTCTTGAGGGAGGTGCTGCCTTCCACTTCACCTGAGAGAGTTACCCTCTTGAGGGAGGTGCTGCCTTCCACTTCACCTGAGAGAGTTACCCTCTTGAGGGAGGTGCTGCCTTCCACTTTACCTGAAGACCCTGAGTGTGTTCCACTTCACCGGACAGTTCCTCTCTTGGTCTGCCTTCCATTAAGACCTGGTGTTCCAACTCCCACTGTCTCTATCTCCCTTTCCTATAGGCCGATGTTTGACCCCCTATGGGTTTAGCGCTGACCTCTTGATTGTCATAAAGACTGACATACACTCGTAATTTTCTTAGTGGGATTAATAATTAGGTGTTACAAAAGTAGCTTTACCGAGAATACTTTTATATAACTAAACTTTATTAAGTAATAAGTATTTTTTATTATTATTAAATAATAAGTATTTATTATTATTATTAACTAATAAGTATTGTTTATTATTATTAACTAATACTTTTTTATTATTATTAATTAATAAGTATTTTTTATTATTAATAATAAGTATATTTTTATAATTATTAAGCGATAAGTATATTTTTATAATTAACTAATAAGTATTTTTTTTTTATTATTAACTAATAAAGTACTTTTCCCTTACATTTTTTTTACTCTCTCTTTTTACTCGGGAAAGCGACTTCGGCGGCATGAAAATTAGGAAAGCGAAGCTAACTAATTTCTTTTCGTTTTCTTTGGGTAGGGGGGGGGGCGGTCAAATCTGTGTCTGTAATTAGTTGACACTCGAATAGCTTACCCTTGGTGTTACACAGGAGGGGGGTTATACTGTGTTACACAGGAGGGGGTTACACTGTGTTACACAGGAGGGGGTTACACTGTGTTACACAGGAGGGGGTCACACTGTGTTACACAGGAGGGGGTTATACTGTGTTACACAGGAGGGGGTTACACTGTGTTACACAGGAGGGGGTTATACTGTGTTACACAGGAGGGGGTTACACTGTGTTACACAGGAGGGGTCACACTGTGTTACACAGGAGGGGGTCACACTGTGTTACACAGGAGGGAGTTACACTGTGTTACACAGGAGGGAGTTACACTGTGTTACACAGGAGGGGGTTACACTGTTTTACACAGGAGGGGGGTTACACTGTGTTACACAGGAGGGAGTTACACTGTGTTACACAGGAGGGGGTTACACTGTGTTACACAGGAGGGGGGTCACACTGTGTTACACAGGAGGGAGTTACACTGTGTTACACAGGAGGGGGTTACACTGTGTTACACAGGAGGGGGGTCACACTGTGTTACACAGGAGGGGTCACACTGTGTTACACAGGAGGGGGTCACACTGTGTTTCACAATATAAACCTACAAGTGTTATATCATTCTTAATGATTATTGATAAATACTTATGCCAATTATGTCTATTATTCTGTATTAGTGAGATACATAGATAGAGAGAGAGAGAGAGAGAGAGAGAGAGATAAAGACAGACTCAGCAAGAACTCCTCCCCAGCGTGACTGTCTACAGTCAGACTCCGTCAACTCGTCAGAGGTCACAACACACACAGTTGTCCTCACCTACACTAATTACTTCAGTAAGTTCTACTCAACTTCAAGTTTCAGTTCCACGTGTTTTTTTTCTTCTTACGCATCAGTCTGCGGTATCTTACGTCTTTATTGCTTGTAACTTTGTGCTATACACGATTCTTTATCTTCTTAATGCTCATATACGTCTTTATTGTCTGTGCCTCTGTGTTATTCACGATTCTTAATCTTCTTTCTCTAACATGTAAACATGAAAATTCTCATTGGAAAATCTAAATGGAAATTCCACTGTCTCTCTCTCTCTATTTTACGCTCTGTTGACTTTTTTTTAAATTGTTTTTTTTTTTTTTTTTAGAAAACGATAAAAGAGAAGTTCAGTTGGTGGCTCATGGAAGCTGCTTTTGTTTCACTGACAAAACCAATGTTTACCCAAAACCCATCCTCCTTTTTTTTCTTTTCCTGCTATGTCGAACACAGTCAACCCAAAATTCCTGTGACGTCAAACACAATGTCAACCCAAAATAATAACTCTTTTTTTTTTCTTTTCCTGTGACATCAAACGTAATGTCAACCCAAAATCCATCATTTATATTTTATTTTTTTCTGCGATATCAAACACGCGAAAGAAACTTCAATTACAAAAAAAATACAGACAAATTACAGTGTCTTGTTTGTCAGGAGAAATGAGGATTCCTCTGGCGATGATCTTGGTACTGTGATGATTTGGTCCGCAGAGCTTTCGGTCATGAGATCGAAGCCTTCCCCTGGCTTCATATGCGATCGAACATACGCGAAATTTAGCCTAGTTCCCTAAAGGTCTGTCCTTCGTATGGGGATGAAGGGCTCTTGATTCAAGACATTAAAATTACCCTCCTCTTTCTCGGATTAAACCTGATTATTAACTGTCCCTCCCATTCCCGAGATGTTGTATGACCCTTGCGCATTTAGTGCATCACTGTCAATACGGGACGTGGAAGCATATGGGACAGACAGACAGAAGAGGACTTAAAAATTCACACCGAGACTGAGAAGAACTATCTGCTGAGAAGAACTATCTACCTCTACCTAGATTAAGAACTATCGTGTATTATCTAAGTGTATGAATCAAAATTAGAAATAGATTAAGGACTATTATGTATTATCTAGGTGTCTGAGTCAAGGATAGAAAAGCAAAATTTTCAACGTCGTAAAAGAGAAGTTTCTACAGTCATAAAGAAGTTTCAGCGTCATAAAGAAGTTTCTACACTCATAAAGAAGTTTCAGCGTCATAAAGAAGTTTCAGCGTCATAAAGAAGTTTCAGAGTCATAAAGAAGTTTCTACACTCATAAAGAAGTTTCAGCGTCATAAAGCAGAACTTTGAACGTCATAAAACAGCTGTTTTAACGTTTAATATATACAGTACACATGAATCTATCTGGACTTCCTACTCATTTATGCAACACTGTAAACTCTTGAAGATATATATATATATATATATATATATATATATATATATATATATATATATATATATATATATATATATATATTATATATATATATATATATATATATATATATATATATATATATATATATATATATATATATATATATATATATATATATATATATATATATTATATATATATATATATATATATTATATATATATATATATATATATATATATATATATATATATATATATATATAGTATATGTATATATATATATATATATATATATATATATATATATATATATATATATATATATATATATATATATATATATATATATATATACGAACATACTTAACAATTCGCAAACAGGCGAAATTATTTGTAAACATTATCTCTCAGTCCACAGGGGGATTCGAACCTGCAAACTCGGTATCATAGTACACAGTACTTTAACCACAACGCATTGTGAATAAAGTTCTGTGTACTCATCTAGTCAATCTTCCTCATGGACACTGCCTCTTAGCTATTAATTGACTGTTTCAGTGCCTCCCAGCACAATACTGTACCGTATCTACGAATAAATTTATTAATGGAATTTGCCTGTACCACGACAGGTGAGTCTGAAGGTTACCTGACGGCATGTCTGAATGAACCCAGAGGAAAGAACTCTTTTCCTCATCAAATCTTATCTTATAAACAATAAAATTAATGGGTGTCGTTGAGAGTAAATGTTAAATCGGTGAGAGAGTGTCTTAGCTATTCCTATTAGAGCACAAGTATTTTACAGATGGCAACGAGATAGCTTGGCACTTCCTGTTCCATTAGATGAGTTCTCACCAAGAGCTGTTACCAACTCATCAGCTAGACTAACTCATACAAACTAATTATAAATGGCTTCAGGAATATTTAGAACTGCCCTTAATATTATTTACCTAATGTTTTAAACAAAGTTTGAGTAGTAAGTAAAATGCACTGTAGATACGTTTGCAAGTAATTCTTATTTCGTGAAGGAGATAGTGACACTGGTATCATTACGTTGAGTGACACCTCAAGCAGCAGGGGACATACTTTATATACACCGAGAGGAGTGCGTCTCTCAGTGTGTATACACCGAGAGTTTACTTCAATCCCAATTGAAGGGATTAAAATAGGCTTTAAAATAAATTAACCAGCTATCAAGCAGCTGGCGTGAGATGGGTGCCATCTAGGCACCACGGGAATAATTGTCTGATGTCAGAATACCTCAGACACGAACATCTGGAAGTAGCAATTAAAACGCATACTTTAAATGCTTACAAACAGCAGGACTCACATTTTTTTGTGAGAAGGTAGACATAACCTGATGTGTATGTACTGTGTACCTGAATGACAACCGATGAGAGGAACGTCCGTGCTGAAATACAGGCTACATAAACTTACCACAGCGACATTCATTTTGTTAGCCCGACCGTCCATTTCACTTGTCAACAGCAGCAAATCCGGATCTCTAGGATTTTCAACTCGGAGGCCTGGGTGAATTATTGCACTGCTGCTTTCTCGTTATTTTACACTTAGTTTTATTTAAAACACACGCACGCACGCACGCGCGCACGCACGCGCGCAGCGCGCGCGCGCGCGCACATACACACACACACACACACACACACACACACACACACACACAGGAGCTGGGTCTCGACCCCTGCAACCACAATTAGGTGAGTACACACACACACACACACACACACACACACACACAGGAGCTGTGAATCGACCCCTGCAATCACAACTAGGTGAGTACACACACACACACAGGGCTCGAATGTTTCAGAGACGGGATACAGCAACAAGAGGCCACAATTGGAAGTTGAAACCCAGATGGGTCATAGGAATGTTAGGAAGTACTTCTTTAGCCTTAGAGTTGTCAGGAAGTGGAATAATATGGAGAGTGAAGTAGTGGAGGCAAATTCCAAAAGAGGTATGACAAAGCTCACGGAGCAGGGAGAGAGTGAGTTAGTATGGACCAGTGAAGAGGCGAGGCCAGGAGCTATGACTCGACCCCTGCAACCACATATAGGTGAGTACACAAATGTTTGAAACAAGACTTGTCACGGAGCTAAGGGATATGTCCTCTCCTCGTAGGACATATCCCTTAGCTCAACCTGACGACAATGGAGGAGAGGAGGAATAGAGGACACATGATAACGACATATAAAATACTGAGAGGAACTAACAAGGTGGATACTGACAGAATGTTGCAGAGATGGGACACATCAACAAGGGGACACATCAATAAGGGGTCACAACTGGAAGATGAAAGCTCAGATGAATCACAAGGATGTTAAAAAGTATTTCTTCAGTCACAGAGTTGTCAGGAAGTGGAACAATCTGGAGAGTGATTTAGTGGAGGCAGGATCCATACATAGCTTTAAGAAAAGGTACAATAAAGCTCTTAGAACGGGGAGAGAGTGGACCTAGTAGCGACCAGCAACCACATATAGGTGAGTACATATAGGTGAGTACACACACACACATACGCAGCCATGTAACATTCTACTCTAAGTTTGTTGACATTTACCACCTGTACAAAAGTAATTCTGACGGCGTCTTTTAACTCAAGTCAGCTCGCTGTTAATTTTCTAAGTGTTTACTTACACAAGCTTGCTTGGGATTAGAGCCTACAAATTCGTGTATGCTTGGGACTTCATGCGAAAATTACATTTGGCCTAGACTGAAAATAAACATTGTAGCCTCGCGATATATACTCAAAAGAACTGCGCTCTCCTTGGTGATGTGTTGACGTTTTCCCCAGTCTTGAACATCTGTGGTATCTCTTTCTTTTAGTTACTTTTTCCTTTCTTCTTATTAGCTTAGCATATTGGTCACAGTACCATGTAGAAGCTCGTTTCTTCTGGCTTGGAAGCGAAGCCTTCGTTGACTCAAATTTATTGTACTGTGTGGGAACGATTGTTTATTATTTTTACACCCAGGTCTGAGCAGCATTTCCTCCGCAATCACTGGATATACAACTCAACACAGCAGTAGTAACCTCATAATCACTGGAACTGGGAGACACAACACAGCAGTAGTAACCTCACAATCACCGGGACTTGGAGACACAACACAGCAGTAGTAACCTCACAATCACCGGGACTTGGAGACACAACACAGCAGTAGTAACCTCACAATCACTGGGACTGGGAGACAACTCACCACAGCAGTAGTAACCTCACAATCACTGGGACTGGGAGACACAACACAGCAGTAGTAACCTCACAATCACCGGGACTGGGAAACACAACACAGCAGTAGTAACCTCACAATCACCGGGACTTGGAGACACAACACAGCAGTAGTAACCTCACAATCACTGGGACTGGGAGACACAACACAGCAGTAGTAACCTCACAATCACTGGGACTGGGAGACACAACACAGCAGTAGTAACCTCACAATCACTGGGACTGGGAGACACAACACAGCAGTAGTAACCTCACAATCACCGGGACTGGGAGACACAACACAGCAGTAGTAACCTCACAATCACTGGGACTGGGGGAGACAACACAGCAGTAGTAACCTCACAATCACTGGGACTGGGAGACACAACACAGCAGTAGTAACCTCACAATCACTGGGACTGGGAGACACAACACAGCAGTAGTAACCTCACAATCACCGGGACTTTGAGACACAACACAGCAGTAGTAACCTCACAATCACCGGGACTGGGAGACACAACTCAACACAGGAGTACTAACCTACACAACAACAACAATAACAGCACATGTCCAGTCCTTCCATTATATTATATAATAATAAATTTACTGAAGAAAACATTTTCCATCATAATTTCTACATTGTTAATAATTGTATATGTATAATTATGTATACTGTATATGCATTTTTAAGTATATTGTATATATAAATCATGGCCTTTTGGCAAGAGCTCTCGCTTCACACGGTGAGGGTCCGGGTTCGATTCCCGGCAAAGGGTTGGAAACATTGAACGTTTTTCCTTACACCAATTGTCCATGTTCACCCATCAATAATAATGGGTACCTGGGTGTTAGTCGACTGGTGTGGGTCGCATCCTGGGTCAAAACTGACCTAATTTACCCGAAATGCTCTGCATAACAAGCGGCTTTCTATATAGTAGTATGTCATTGATGTCAACTAAGCCTGTATACCTTATACATGTACTTGTAGAAATAAAGATATTATTATTATTATTATTATTATTATTATTATTATTATTATTATTATTAATAACGATAAGTCATTTTTAAAATATAAATGAAAAACTCCTTCGTTATTATACATGACACTGAAGTAATTTGACTGATAAAGCTGTGTAAAATCTACTAATTGCTAGACAAGGCGCAAGACGTAGCGAGCGAGATCTTAAGGAAATAGCAGACATAGTGCAACGAAATCAAACGAAGCAATGAGGCACGAATGTATAGGAAGAAGACTGGACGAAAAAGACAGAAGAAACATGGAGCAGAAATATCATAATAATAATAATAATAATAATAATAAAATAATTAAATAGAAATAATAATAAAGATTAAAATAATAATAAAGATTATAATAATAATAAAGATTATAATAATAAATATAATAATAATAATAATTAAGATAATAACAAATAATAATAATTAAGATAATAACAAATAATAATAATTAAGATAATAACAAATAATAATAATAATAATAATTAAGATAAAATAATAATAATAATAATAATAATAATAATAATTAAGATAACAAATAATAATAATAATAATAATTAAGATAATAATGATAATAAATGGTTTTCGCCAATTCCTGTGATGAACACGATGTGCTGAAGAATCGTACATCACCTGGGTAACTTGTGGCAGTCAGGATCCTGTCCAAAGAAGGCAACGTTAGCTCCGATACCAAGGATCTAAAGCCCCTTACCGCGGTCAGCATCCCTATAATGCAAGCTTGATATAAGAACCATCCATCCATTCTTCCCTCAACCCCCCACCCCCCTCGAAATATTAAAAAATTAATTAAAAATGGAGAGATGAAAAACAGACCAAATTAAAGAAGCAGCGGGAGATGCAATGAATTATGTGGAAATAACAGATGCAATAATAAATTATATATAAATAACAGGAGGTATATATAATGAATTATATAAAAATAACAGGTGGTATATACTGTATAATAAATTATATAGAAATAACAAGAGGTATATATAATGAATTATTTAAAAATAACAGGTGGTATATACTGTATAATAAATTATATAGAAATAACAAGAGGTATATATAATGAATTATTTAAAAATAACAGGTGGTATATACTGTATAGTAAATTATATAGAAATAACAAGAGGTATATATAATGAATTATTTAAAAATAACAGGTGGTATATACTGTATAGTAAATTATATAGAAATAACAAGAGGTATATATAATGAATTATTTAAAAATAACAGGTGGTATATACTGTATAGTAAATTATATAGAAATAACAAGAGGTATATATAATGAATTATTTAAAAATAACAGGTGGTATATACTGTATAGTAAATTATATAGAAATAACAAGAGGTATATATAATGAATTATTTAAAAATAACAGGTGGTATATACTGTATAGTAAATTATATAGAAATAACAAGAGGTATATATAATGAATTATTTAAAAATAACAGGTGGTATATACTGTATAATAAATTATATAGAAATAACATGAGGTATATATAATGAATTATTTAAAAATAACAGGTGGTATATACTGTATAGTAAATTATATAGAAATAACAAGAGGTATATATAATGAATTATTTAAAAATAACAGGTGGTATATACTGTATAGTAAATTATATAGAAATAACAAGAGGTATATATAACGAATTATATAAAAAATAACAGGTGGTATATACTGTATAATCAATTATACAGAAATAACACGGGTATATATAATGAATTATATAAAAAATAACAGGTGATATATACTGTATAATAAATTATATAGAGATAGAAGGTATATATAAAGAATTACATAGAAACAGACAATATTGGTCTGAACGAAATGTACAGAGACTGGAAGACGCATGAAGGGATAATGAAGCATTTCCGTACGGAAGGAAATAAAAACGTGCGAAACACAGCGGAACGAGACAAAGTATAATAGGGAAAGATGCACAGTAGACCGGAACGAAACATAGATGAAGCAGAAGCATAACAAGCACGAGGAACACTGGAACGGAATGAGATACGTAACAGATGGAAAGATTCCCTAACGAAAGGTTACGATATACACTGATGGAGGGGGGAGGGAATGGCGAGATGGAGGGGAAGTTTAGGTAGGCGGAGGGGAGTATATGGAGAGAGAGAGAGAGGGGTAAAGAGGGGAGCGTCTAAGCCAGACACGACGTGAGAGGTTGCCATGGTAACCGGTCGGAAAGGCAGAGAGGGAAGTTATATCACATTGTGAAGCCTTATTGACCTGACCTTACTTTTTCCTCCTTTATCACTTAGATTTATTTTTCTCTTGGACCAAATCCGATTTCATTTTAATGTTAGACTGCTTTGGCAATAGAGTTGTGGGTATTATTGTTGTTGATGCTACGTAGCTTCGCTTTAATTAAAATATATATCAGGCGAGATGAAGATCTCTTTCAAACTGGAGAGGAAAGGATTCCCAAATGAAAGATTCAGAAATACGATGTCGGGAGGAGATGCTGCGAGAGGGATGATTAACACTTAGGATAACTCACCGAAAGTGTGGCTTGGGTCCAGGATGCAACCCACAACCATCGGTTTTTTTTTTTTTTATCGGAGAGGAGCAGCAGGTTTGAAGGAAAAAGTACAGGTAACGAGGGAATGATGAGAGTGGGACCTACCTAGGATGGGCCAGTAGGATCTGCCTATGATGTGCCAGTAGGACCTGCCTAGCACGGACCAGTAGGACCTGCCTAGCATGGGCCAGTAGGACCTGCCTAGCATAGGCCAGTAGGCCCTGTCTAGCATAGACCAGTAGGACCTGCCTAGCACGGGCCAGTAGGACCTGCCTAGCATGGGCCAGTAGGACCTGCCTAGCATGGGCCAGTGGGACCTGCCTAGTATGGGCCAGTAGGACCTGCCTAGGATAGGCCAGTAGGCCCTACCTAGGCCAGTAGGACATGCCTATCATGGGCCAGTAGGACCTGCTTAGCATGGGCCAGTAGGACCTGCCTAGCATGGGCCAGTAGGACATGCCTATCATGGGCCAGTAGGACCTGCTTAGCATGGGCTAGTAGGACCTGCTTAGCATGGGCTAGTAGGACCTGCTTAGCATGGGCCAGTAGGACCTGCCTAGCATAGGCCAGTAGAACCTTCCTAGCACGGACCAGTAGGACCTACCTAGCATGGGCCAGTAGGACCTGCCTAGCATGGGCCAGTAGGACCTGCCTAGCATAGGCCAGTAGGACCTGCCTAGCATAGGCCAGTATGACCTGCCTAGCACGGATCAGTGGAACCTACCTAGCATGGGCCAGTAGGACCTACCTAGCATGGGCCAGTAGGACCTACCTAGCATGGGCCAGTAGGACCTGCCTAGCATAGGCCAGTAGGCCCTACCTAGGCCAGTAGGACCTGCCTAGCATGGGCCAGTAAGACCCGTCTTGCATAAGCCACGTCTTTTTAAGTAGTCCTCTCTTCTTATGCTGTGTACAAGTGTTGTACCAACCCAGTTTAAGCAGAACTAAGCAGAAGTTTAGCAGAGTAGCAGTGGCGAGCAAGTCAGACTGGCTACAAGCACTGCTGAGTCAAATAATAACACTGGGTGGTCTGGTCTAATTTGGAAGCTGTGCAACAGTGAATTTATTGGACGTACAAACAATTGGGGAGAATTTATTGCGTCTAAAAATTTATCCGTAGGAATTACAGAGCCAAATGCAGACGCCAGTTATCCAGATACTACAGCAGGTTATCCAACCACAGCAGCCAGATATCCGACCGCCACAGCCAGTTATCCATCCACAATAGCCAGTTATGCAATTGCTGCAGGCAGCCACTGAGCAGCCACCGCCAGCGTCTACATCCTCTGCTTGGCTAAAAGGTTTCAAGCCTATCTTCTACACGATTGACAGTCAGTCTGCATCTTACCTGTTCACCATTAATTAAGAATACTTTAATCCCTTAAATACGGATTAACTCCTATTTAAGGGATTAAAATAAACTCTCAGCGCAAATATGTGTTTTATATATATATATATATATATATATATATATATATATATATATATATATATATATATATATATATATATAGAGAGAGAGAGAGAGAGAGAGAGAGAGAGACAGACAGACAGACAGACAGAGACAGACAGAGACAGACAAACAGACGGATAGACAGAAACAGATATATAGATATGCAAAACAATCGCAAACAGTCTATCTTAATAATGCAGAACAAGCCACATGGGGATGGAAATCTTAAGTTCAAGATCTTTCACACTCTCTGTGCGTCGTCAGGAGCTATACAATGCTGCAAGACTAGCAACAGATAGGAGGAAAAATACTCTCTCTGAGGCAAGGCAGAAGCGTAGAGCGTCAGTCCATGTCGCAATCTGTGTGACATACATACATACATACATACGTACATACATACATACATACGTACATACAGACGTACCCTTCACGGTGTATGTATTTCTGCCAACCGCATATTTAACTAAAAAAAAGTGTGTGTGGAAGATACATAGCCGAGTGTTCAGACATTTTACTGGGGGATTGGTTTCACACACCCCTCCCCCTCCCCAGCGTTTCTTCAGTCCAGCATACTGACTGAAAAAGTCCATGGTGGGCGAAACGTATGCTGTGAATGCCTTAATACTCACCAATTTTGACGAGTTAAGTTTACTGTCATTAGAACAGCAAATAATGCAGCTGTCAAATCTTATGCTTAACCCGACATGGTTGCTGTGAGGCTGACCTTGGGAGATAGCAACAAGAGCAGCAGCAGCGGCAGCAGCGGCGGCGGCGGCAGCAGCGGCAGTGGCAGGAGCAGCGGTGGCAGGAGCAGCAGTGGCAGGAGCAGCAGTGGCAGGAGCAGCAGCGGCAGGAGCAGCCCGGTCGCTGAACTCTCGTTAGTTCCCACAAGGTATATAATTTGCGATATCTTCTTACTAACAGTTAAACGAGAGATTTTTTTTTTTTTTAAGCTTAAGCATTTACAGTTGATTTAAGGAAGGGATTGCTGGTGATGAGCGTCTTGGGAGGGGATTTAAGATGTGTGGTTTTAAACAAATGCAACTTCCAGGGAGTAGTGAAGAATTCTCTGTGTCTGTTGATGATACAGTTCTCGTAGGTTACAGGATATTATGTGGTTGCATCTCGTAGGTTACAGGATATTATGTGGTTGCATCTCGTAGGTTACAGGATATTATGTGGTTGCATCACGTAGGTTACAGGATATTATGTGGTTGCATCACGTAGGTTATAGGATATTATTTTGTTGCATCTCGTAGGTTACAGGATATTATGTGGTTGCATCACGTAGGTTACAGGATATTATGTGGTTGCATCTCGTAGGTTACAGGATATTATGTGGTTGCATCACGTAGGTTACAGGATATTATGTGGTTGCATCTCGTAGGTTACAGGATATTATGTGGTTGCATCTCGTAGGTTACAGGATATTATGTGGCTGCATCACGTAGGTTACAGGATATTATGTGGCTGCATCACGTAGGTTACAGGATATTATGTGGTTGCATCACGTAGGTTACAGGATATTATGTGGTTGCATCTCGTAGGTTACAGGATATTATGTGGTTGCATCACGTAGGTTACAGGATATTATGTGGTTGCATCACGTAGGTTACAGGATATTATGTGGTTGCATCTTTCCATGATTTATGTCGATTTGTGTTTGCTTCTAGGCATTTAACAAGATTAACAGTGACATTATTATAACTTTCATGGGGGTGGCGCTAAACCTAGAGGGATCATACAGCTCCTAATAAGAATGGAAGGCAATTATATTCGATCCAGTGAAGGGGAGATCAGGTCCAATTCCTTTGATCAATAGCCTCATCTACTTCGAGACCCTCTCATGTTCATCTTAGTCCCATCTCTGATGTTAGGAACACAGCATCCGTAGTTTTAGGAGAACCAAGGCTAGTTCTGAGGGCTTCGCTTTGCATCAGCTACAAGGGTCCGAGATATATTTGCATAGCATTAACATAGAAGCAGAGCAATCAGTTAAGAGTCTAATATATGTTTTAGTTACTGTAGATATTATTCTTCATCTAATATTTAACGTATTAGCTAAAGAATAATATCTTCAGCCGCATGTAAGCATGAGTACACATGCTCCATATGTGTAGGTATGTACACATGTAGTGCATAAGTGCATGTGTTCGTGTGTTTATGCTCCCCTGGTGGTGTATTTTGATTGAATTATTTAATAATAAGCTCTCTCCAGACACCATTATTTGGCTTAATGGAGTATTTCTGAGCACTACCACCAGACCTCTTTATATATTTATGCCAAAATTTCTCTAAACTTATTTTCTTCGTCAATAATATATTTATATATTCCTCCAAGGCAATTTTACTAGATTATGAAATACTATTCAAACAATTGGACCGGGTATATACACCGAGAGGTGTATATACCCGGTGATCTATGTATACTATACTCTGATTAGTATACTTTAATTCCTGTTTTAGGTATCAGCGAATTTTTTTTTTAATAAACAGGTGAATTACGTAATTTAGAAATATTTACCTTGGCAAATACTGCATTTCGTGTCCTCATTTATTCCTCCTTTTAGTTAATACCTTAGAGAATTAGGGAATAAAAGAATATTAACTGGTGTAAGATCTGCAAACTCTGTAGAGAGAGTAAAAATTATGATCTATTCGAGTATTACCCATGCACGAGTCTTACATGTGCACGAGTCTTACATGTGCACGAGAGTCTTACATGTGCACGAGTCTTACATGTGCACGAGAGTCTTATATGTGCACGAGTCTTACATGTGCACGAGTCTTACATGTGCACGAGTCTTACATGTGCACGAGTCTTACATGTGCACGAGTCTTACATGTGCACGAGAGTCTTACATGTGCACGAGTCTTACATGTGCACGAGTCTTACATGTGCACGAGTCTTACATGTGCACGAGAGTCTTATATGTGCACGAGTCTTACATGTGCACGAGAGTCTTACATGTGCACGAGAGTCTTATATGTGCACGAGTCTTACATGTGCACGAGAGTCTTACATGTGCACGAGTCTTACATGTGCACGAGTCTTACATGTGCACGAGAGTCTTACATGTGCACGAGTCTTACATGCGCACGAGTCTTACATGTGCACGAGTCTTACATGTGCACGAGTCTTACATGTGCACGAGTCTTACATGTGCACGAGAGTCGTACATGTGCACGAGTCTTACATGTGCACGAGTCTTACATGTGCACGAGAGTCTTACATGTGCACGAGTCTTACATGTGCACGAGTCTTACATGTGCACGAGTCTTACATGTGCACGAGTCTTACATGTGCACGAGTCTTACATGTGCACGAGTCTTACATGTGCACGAGTCTTACATGTGCACGAGTCTTACATGTGCACGAGTCTTACATGTGCACGAGAGTCTTACATGTGCACGAGAGTCTTACATGTGCACAAGTCTTACATGTGCACGAGAGTCTTACATGTGCACGAGAGTCTTACATGTGCACGAGTCTTACATGTGCACGAGAGTCTTACATGTGCACGAGAGTCTTACATGTGCACGAGTCTTACATGTGCACGAGAGTCTTCCATGTGCACGAGAGTCTTACATGTGCACGAGTCTTACATGTGCACGAGTCTTACATGTGCACGAGAGTCTTACATATGCCCGAGAGTCTTACATGTGCACGAGTCTTACATGTACACGAGTCTTACATGTGCACGAGAGTCTTACATGTGCACGAATCTTACATGTGCACAAGTCTTACATGTGCACGAGTCTTACATGTGCACGAGAGTCTTACATGTGCACGAGAGTCTTGCAGGTACATGAAAGTCTTGCACGTGCAAGAGCCTTACACATGCACAAGAATATAATATATCCACAATACTCTTCGTTATTAAAGAGTTACACGTGACGTCAACAATGTCAGCTTTATTATGATATTTAAGAGCGAGGAACTTAGCAGCAGGAACACCAGCAGCAGATCCAGCAGCAGCAGCAGCAACAACAACAGCAGAGGCTCCAGTAACAACATCAACAGCTGCATCTCTAGCAGGAGCAACAACAACAACTTTGGGAGAAGTAAGAGCACCAGTACCAGAAGCATCGCAAGCAGTAATATCATCACAGTGTACCAGACTTCAGAGGATTTGGAACCTAATTTCATGCCTCGGATCTCTCTATAGTGCTTTGCTCAATTGGTTTTGTTGGTGTGACAGAAAGGTGCAGTCTGCAGGCAAAGGCACTAGCGAATGTCACCTGTAAAGCCAAAATGCAGGAGAACTAGAGTGCCTTGGCTCCAGCTCTACCAAAGACTCGCTTCTTCCATTTGAATGACAAACTCACTGTTGTTGCCAGCGTGCCGCTGTGTGAATACATGACAATGGTGGCAGAGGTGAGATAAGTGAAGGCTAAGAATCCCCGGACCCCTAGGCCAAGTGAAGAAGATACTACGTACCTTGATGCAGAGTGTGTAGGATCGAATCCTGTTGTGGACTGAGAGATAGTTTGTAAATAATTTCGCCTGTTTGCGAATTAAGCATATATATATATATATATATATATATATATATATATATATATATATATATATATATATCGTGCCGAATAGGTAAAACATTCACCATGATGCTTCATAGTCTTGCCATCAGTCACACATCAGCAATATTAAACATCCGCTACACACTCTTCTGTACTTCAAACAATATATTTAGTACTGCATATTTAAGCTGGATAAACGAACGCTTTCACGGTTTTTTTTATGGGGCGTGGTAAGGGATTAAATATGAACGTTTAGTAAAACGAATATTTTATAAAAGCTTTCAATTATAGGAACATTGGAAGGGAGGGGGGGGAGGGATTGCGAAATACAGAGAGAATATTCTGTATGGGTTTATTACGTAAAACGCAAAAAACATACATTTTTTTTAAATAAAACATTTAAACGAGGTTCAAAACACTTAATAACTAGGCAATTTTTTTTTTTAAATATTTTAAGATATAAACAAATTTCAGGTTGGTTGAATCAGCTGGTGTTTTTCACGCCATCGTTTTAAATATATGCAGTGTTTGCACTCTTCCTATAATTAGAAGCATAGAATAGCGAAATATTATAATTTAACCTAAGATAATTTTATGTAAGTAAGTAGTAGTTTTTTTTTTTCAAATTTCGGATCCCTTAATTCCATTTGTAGCTTCTTGTTTGTTTGGATGCATGTGTATGTGACTATGTGACGTGGTTGTGTGACTTCCACTCCATGATTATATATTATATGATATATAGCCTAGATTTACAATTCTGTATATCGTATGCACTCAAATGTACTCATAAATGAGAGTGACTCACTACAGGACCTAATCGTGTTTTGTCAGGAAAGAGGACAGTGTTGCCTTACACGGAATTTTGGTAGGACGATCAGTGGTTAAGCATCCATTGGCCTACCAGACTTCATTAAAAACCGCATCGCAACACAGTAGTATACTAAGATCTTTGTATACCGAAATGGGACTGACTACCTCCTACCAAGGCACTGGGGCTGACCACTACCTACCACGGCCGAAGGACTGATAGCCTCAAAATTTCTTCCTCTACTGTCTCCATCGCTATATTCGACAGATGAAGCCTGTTGCAAGGGGAGCCACGTTTCGGCAGTAAAGCTACCCAAGTGTTGCCCATACCTTTGATATACCATCGACAAGTTTCGAGAGTTGGTCTGATCACGCAGTGTCATTCATAATAGTCGCTGATATCATTACACAGTTACGAACATGTTCCAAACTAGGAGTAAATGATCTCAGATGTAGCGATGTTCTGGACAAGGGTACCGTCAGGGTGAAGCTGCTTCTTGCTGCCCAATACTTAAGATTCTTCTCATTTTCCTTGTTAGAATCTTTGACTCATATTCATCTTCCTTTGGAAGTCTGTTGGCTTTTCTTATTTATTTGTATCTTTATTTTTATTGTTTATTGCATGTATATTTTTAAGGCTATGAACGTTGAGTGACCTACATGTTCCAAGTGTTCCGTAAAAAGTCACAGTTAGTGCTACTTCTCCTGGTTTAAGGATTTAATATCGCTTCCATCACGTAAAACCTGAATATAATGAATTTCTATGATCATTATTCTTTCGTATTTGTTGACTGATTTCTTCAGTTTAAGACCCATCGACTGCACTAGGATCCACGAAGCTGCATTTCTCCAGGGCATCGCCAGTTAAAAATGTTTTTGTTGTATTAAATAGTGATTGAAATACATGCATAGTATACATATGCTGAGATATACACCCCCTCTGTGTATATACACTGCTGATATTGGTGTATATAGTGCATCGAGAGATATACATCACTGCTTGGCTTTTTAGGTTCAAAGCCTATCGACTACACGTCGGTCATTAAAGACTGGAATCTAAATATTCACCACCAGTCAAGAATACTCTATTTTCTAGAACTGGTAATAAAATAACCTTTCAATATATATACACTGATATACACACGTAAATTTCCTTCAGCATTTGCCTCGGATCTCCCAATATAATTATGCAAATTTTTGAATGAGTTAAGTGAATTATGCTACATTATATTAAGAATTTTTTTTTAACATAGTTTAGTTAGGAATGCAAGGTTAATATAGGAGCAAAAATTGAAATAAAAAAATATAAAAAAATTTGCGTAACTCTTCTTAATTATTTAAATAATTAACAAAAAAAATGTATGATGCAGGACAAAAATGTATGATGCATGACAAATGTATGATGAATGACTAAAAAAAAAAAGCTCCAGATACCAACTGTATACATATATAAAAACAGTTTCTCTAATATATATATATATATATATATATATATATATATATATATATATATATATATATATATATATATATATATATTGTTTGTGTAATGTGAAAATGTCAAGATGTTTATCATGCCTAACGTGTACATATAAAAGCATTATGAGAGGAAAACCAATCAACTTGTTTTGGTGAGACATCAAAGAGACGACCCCGTGGGAAGGTTTATCAAAAGATGTAATATTGATTTCCATCACTCACCTTTTGGCTCTCCTTCCTCCTGCTTTCTTCTCTTTTCCTTTTGCAGTCTCTCTCTCTCTCTCTCTCTCTCTCTCTCAGATACTGCATTTTATGCCAGTTAAAAGATATTACTCTGCCTCACTTCTTTTAAAAGGGTTCCCCTGGTAATATATTTGTTATGGAAATTTTAAAAGTGTTGACTTTATATACTGCTCACATATTTATACACCCAGGTTGATTTGTAACACTTTTCGCTGACATGGGAAAAAAAAATTCGAAAAATGTAGATAGACGTAATATACAAACGAGGACAAAATAAAATTTCACAGTCGTAGAATTCTGTTGGACAAACACTTTTGCAAATATCAAATTCAATCAAACACAATACAAAATCCTACCAGTAAATATAGAATCCATACTCTCCCCCTCCTCCCCGGGATGATTGTGGCGGGTGGGAGGGAATTGATTCTCACAGAGATTTTGGCAGAGGTGGCCGGACCCAGAAGCTCGTCCAAACACTGCCTAGGACATAACAAGGATTATTTAAATCACAGTTCACTAGTTCTCATTTAACACACACACACACACACACATATATATATATATATATATATATATATATATATATATATATATATATATATATATATATATATATATATATAAAAAAAACACACACGTTCCAAACCCTTCGCTCCTTTGGCCAAAGTTAATCCTCAAATGGAAGCCTATGGAAGATATTAAGAGAGAGAGATAGAGAGAGAGAGAGAGAGAGAGAGAGAGAGAGAGAGAGAGAGGCTGTACTTGCCTCTCAATCTCCCTCGTCTCCTTGTTTGATTTTGTTGTTGTTGCCTTTGTTGTTTTTGTCGTTGTGGCTGTTGAGCAGTTGTGGTGGGGGGGTATAAAAAGCTTATACCTGGCGTTACAGATGGCAACACATACAGACTGGTTGTCGTCTTCCCAGTGTTACCATATTCCAAAAATGAATGCAAATGATGGTCACTGATTTCTTTCCCCCTAAAATGTTGATTGATCACCAATAAATGCCCTTAGAAGTTGCAAGTTTCTCCAGTTTCAATGAATTATATTTCTTCAAGCTTGATCATCTTTATATATATATATATATATATATATATATATATATATATATTCTGGCCACACTTCTTTCAGTTTGTGAGCTCATGAGACGGGCAGGATGATGGAGAGGTTTAATTAAGGTTTCCGACAAAGAGTACAGGGATTTTCGAGGCGTCCCAGCCCTATGTCCTGTCTGGATTGTTGAGAACTTCATCAATGAAGCCAGACACACCCGTGCACACACGTACGCACACGTGCACACGTCATCGATGAGGCAAGGCACACATGCACACACACGTGCACACTTTGTATTCGAGTATATCTCAGATCGATTTATGAAGCCTCTCAGATATACTGACGGTGAGCACTGATGGTGCTCAGATATACTGACGGTGAGCACTGATGGTGCTCAGATATACTCACGGTGAGCACTGATGGTGCTCAGATATACTCACGGTGAGCACTGATGGTGCTCAGATATACTCACGGTGAGCACTGATGGTGCTCAGATATACTCACAGTGAGCACTGATGGTGCTCAGATATACTCACGGTGAGCACTGATGGTGCTCAGATATACTCACGGTGAGCACTGATGGTGCTCAGATATACTCACGTGAGCACTGATGGTGCTCATACATACTCACAGTGAGCACTGATGGTGCTCAGATATACTCACGATGAGCACTGATGGTGCTCAGATATACTCACGGTGAGCACTGATGGTGCTCAGATATACTCACGATGAGCACTGATGGTGCTCAGATATACTCACGGTGAGCACTGATGGTGCTCAGATATACTGACGGTGAGCACTGATGGTGCTCAGATATACTCATGGTGAGCACTGATGGTGCTCAGATATACTCACGGTGAGCACTGATGGTGCTCAGATATACTCACGGTGAGCACTGATGGTGTTCAGATATACTCACGGTGAGCACTGATGGTGCTCAGATATACTTACGGTGAGCACTGATGGTGCTCAGATATACTCACGTGAGCACTGATGGTGCTCAGATATACCCACGGTGAGCACTGATGGTGCTCAGATATACTCACAGTGAGCACTGATAATGCTCAGATATACTCACAGTGAGCACTGATGGTGCTCAGATATACTCACGGTGAGCACTGATGGTGCTCAGATATACTCACGGTGAGCACTGATGGTGCTCAGATATACTCACGGTGAGCACTGATGGTGCTCAGATATACTCACAGTGAGCACTGATGGTGCTCAGAATATACTTCACAGTGAGCACTGATGGTGCTCAGATATACTCACGTGAGCACTGATGGTGCTCAGATATACTCACAGTGAGCACTGATGGTGCTCAGATATACTCACGTGAGCACTGATGGTGCTCAGATATACTCACGGTGAGCACTGATGGTGCTCAGATATACTCACGTGAGCACTGATGGTGCTCAGATATACTCACAGTGAGCACTGATGGTGCTCAGATATACTCACAGTGAGCACTGATGGTGCTCAGATATACTCACGGTGAGCACTGATGGTGCTCAGATATACTCACGTGAGCACTGATGGTGCTCAGATATACTCACGGTGAGCACTGATGGTGCTCAGATATACTCACGTGAGCACTGATGGTGCTCGATATACTCACAGGTGAGCACTGATGGTGCTCAGATATACTCACGGTGAGCACTGATGGTGCTCAGATATACTCACGTGAGCACTGATGGTGCTCAGATATACTCACAGTGAGCACTGATGGTGCTCAGATATACTCACGGTGAGCACTGATGGTGCTCAGATATACTCACGGTGAGCACTGATGGTGCTCAGATATACTCACGGTGAGCACTGATGGTGCTCAGATATACTCACAGTGAGCACTGATGGTGCTCAGATATACTCACAGTGAGCACTGATGGTGCTCAGATATACTCACGGTGAGCACTGATGGTGCTCAGATATACTCACGGTGAGCACTGATGGTGCTCAGATATACTCACAGTGAGCACTGATGGTGCTCAGAATACTCACAGTGAGCACTGATGGTGCTCAGATATACTCACGGTGAGCACTGATGGTGCTCAGATATACTCACGTGAGCACTGATGGTGCTCAGATATACTCACGGTGAGCACTGATGGTGCTCAGATATACTCACAGTGAGCACTGATGGTGCTCAGATATACTCACGGTGAGCACTGATGGTGCTCAGATATACTCACGGTGAGCACTGATGGTGCTCAGATATACTCAAAGTGAGCACTGATGGTGCTCAGATATACTCAAGTGAGCACTGATGGTGCTCAGATATACTCACGTGAGCACTGATGGTGCTCAGATATACTCACGGTGAGCACTGATGGTGCTCAGATATACTCACGGTGAGCACTGATGGTGCTCAGATATACTCACGGTGAGCACTGATGGTGCTCAGATATACTCACGGTGAGCACTGATGGTGCTCAGATATACTCACGGTGAGCACTGATGGTGCTCAGATATACTCACGGTGAGCACTGATGGTGCTCAGATATACTACGGTGAGCACTGATGGTGCTCAGATATACTACGGTGAGCACTGATGGTGCTCAGATATACTCACGGTGAGCACTGATGGTGCTCAGATATACTCACGGTGAGCACTGATGGTGCTCAGATATACTCACGGTGAGCACTGATGGTGCTCAGATATACTCACGGTGAGCACTGATGGTGCTCAGATATACTCACGGTGAGCACTGATGGTGCTCAGATATACTCACGGTGAGCACTGATGGTGCTTCAGATATACTCACGGTGAGCACTGATGGTGCTCAGATATACTCACGGTGAGCACTGATGGTGCTCAGATATACTCACGGTGAGCACTGATGGTGCTCAGATATACTGACGGTGAGCACTGATGGTGCTCAGATATACTCACGGTGAGCACTGATGGTGCTCAGATATACTCACAGTGAGCACTGATGGTGCTCAGAATATACGTGAGCACTGATGGTGCTCAGATATACTCACAGTGAGCACTGATGGTGCTCAGATATACTCACGTGAGCACTGATGGTGCTCAGATATACTCACGGTGAGCACTGATGGTGCTCAGATATACTCACGGTGAGCACTGATGGTGCTCAGATATACTCACGGTGAGCACTGATGGTGCTCAGATATACTACGTGAGCACTGATGGTGCTCAGATATACTACGTGAGCACTGATGGTGCTCAGATATACTCACGTGAGCACTGATGGTGCTCAGATATACTCACGGTGAGCACTGATGGTGCTCAGATATACTCACGGTGAGCACTGATGGTGCTCAGATGTACCCACGGTGAGCACTGATGGTGCTCTGATATACTCACGGTGAGCACTGATGGTGCTCAGATATACTCACGTGAGCACTGATGGTGCTCAGATATATGACGGTGAGCACTGATGGTGCTCAGATATACTCACAGTGAGCACTGATGGTGCTCAGATATATCACGTGAGCACTGATGGTGCTCAGATATACTCACAGTGAGCACTGATGGTGCTCAGATGTACTCACGAGTGAGCACTGATGGTGCTCTGATATACCATGACACGAGTCAGTAACACATTGCTGCTTTGTATGAAGATAATACAATAAGAATGAATTCAAAATAAAATTAATAATAATAATAATAATAATAAAGACTACATTTCGCTGAAGTTGACCTTCAGCAATGTTTGAGTGAAACGTTGTCTTAATAAATTCTCGCTCTGGTGTAAGAGTCTTGGTATTACAAATATTCATCAGCACTCTGACTCCCAACCACTTTTAACCACGAACAGAGAAATTAACGAAACCACGACGCACCTCATTAGCGCAAGTCAAATCACAACCAACAAATCCTAATTAAAATTGCCGAGGAAAATTAATATACAAAGGAGAGAGAGAGAGAGAGAGAGAGAGAAAGGACGTGCAAGGTGAAATAACTTCCATCTTTGGATCTGAGAACACTTTCTAGCTGGGTGTTTGCCTTCCCATTCCCATCCTTGGACTGTTATTTAACGTTGGGAAAGACAAGGCTCACTGCCTCTCCACGAGACTTCCGACTCTAGCGACCGCTGCTGCGGCTCCTGCTGCTGCTGCTGCCTCGGGCAGGGCAAACATTTGCATGCTGGGTTATACACGGGCGGGATGTCATGTTATCACAAGGTAAGACTTACCACCACGAGTCTGGGAATCGATGTGAAGAAAGTTCAGTGGTTTTAGTGAGCTTGAAGAGCGTCCTGCAGCGTCCTGCAGCGTCCTGCAGCGTCCTGGGTATTGGTGGCGTTATTCACGCGAAGAGACGAGTTTTTACTTGTTTATCACAGCTTCCGGCTGACACACAAAAGAAAGAGGAAACACAGTTACCATCATTCATTCAATCGTTGTCTTGCCGGAAACGTTCCCACATCACGGTTCAGATGACCGTCATGCTTGACTGACTCCCGAGACACCGTGTTCACTGACTCCCGAGACACCGTGTTCACTGACTCCCGAGACACCGTGTTCACTGACTCCCGAGACACCGTGTTCACTGACTCCCCGTTATGACCGAACACGTGTTCACTGACTCCCGAGACACCGTGTTCACTGACTCCCGAGACACCGTGTTCACTGACTCCCGAGACACCGTGTTCACTGACTCCCGAGACACCGTGTTCACTGACTCCCGAGACACCGTGTTCACTGACTCCCGAGACACCGTGTTCACTGACCCAACACGTGTTCACTGACTCCCGAGACACCGTGTTCACTGACTCCCGAGACACCGTGTTCACTGACTCCCGAGACACCGTGTTCACTGACTCCCGAGACACCGTGTTCACTGACTCCCGAGACACCGTGTTCACTGACTCCCGAGACACCGTGTTCACTGACTCCCGAGACACCGTGTTCACTGACTCGGCATCTCCAAGATTAAAGTTTGGTGTTTTATTTTTATAATTATCACAAGGAATCGGTAAACACGTATGGATGATACATCGCCTGGGAAAATGAGAAGCAATCAGGTTCGATCCAAGGAAGGAAGGGACAGATGCTCTCTTAGGTAGTTTCTTCAGGCTTTCTTCTTGTGAAGGGACAAGATAGTACACTAACCTGAAGGTGCCTTCATAGGAGTGTGAAACTGAAGCCTCTTGACGTTGTAACTCTGACAAGGATTGCTGGTATCTTTTTGAACATATACGACTATATATGTAAACCTTAGTAACTTGTGTCTATACTGACTCGGCATTTATCCAGCTTCTTTCTAAAGACGTTACCCCCCATCCCTCCACCCCACCCCAGGCTGCGACCCACAACAATCAACCAGGTAAACAGAGGCAGTAAGGGTATGTAAGACCTGCACATGCATCTCGCTCCACCTGGGAATCGAACCCGTGTCTTTATTGTTGTGATCCGAGTGCTATGCCGTTAAACTACAACACCTAAGAATAATATTACTCTTTTTTACAATGTTCCAATGAGCTGGATTTAATTTTTAATCGTTTCCAGAACTGTTCGGGAGTGTTACTTGTAGAGCTTGAAGTGACTTAAATAGTCGTTACTATCCTGATAATTTCACAAAATGACAAGAAAATTAATAACAGGAGAACCACCATTAAACAAAGACCAAGAGTCGCATCATTATGTCATATCACACGGCCTTCTCAGCTGTATTATAATGGAATAGAAATTTATCCCTTAACGTACTGCCTGCAAGAGTCTCTTCTGTGTAAAGAAAACTCTAGACGCAACATTTCTGCGAGAGCTGGAGTTGGGTAATCCATTAAATCTTGGCGAGGAGCATCTTTGATCTAAGAGAGAGAGAGAGAGAGAGAGAGAGAGAGAGCGGAGCCCAGGGCCCGTGTAGTGTGGCTTGCTCACCACCGCCAACCTGTTTACTGCTCTCATTACCTGCTTCGCTGAGTCGCGGGGAGGCGCTCACTCCCATGCTCGACTGACTCCTGAGGCACACGCGTTCACTGACTGCTTTCCAAACCTGAGGCACAGGTGTTCACTGACTGCTTTCCAACACCTGAGGCACACGCGTTCACTGACTGCTTTCCAACACCTGAGGAACAGACGCTCACTTACTGCTTTCTGAAAGCTTTCAGTGTCTACTTATCTGACTGAAAGTGCTCTATCTTTGTTTGGCTGATGTCGTTCGGTGCCCAGCCTGGCTGACTGCTAGCGTTCACTGCTCTGCTCGGCTGCATTTTGCTGATGAGAAGATTTCATGGTATTGGAATGTGTGTGCAGCTCCAGTGTAAGGACTCGCCGTTGCCTTATTTAGTTGGTTATATACACCGAGAGGGAGTATATCGTCAGTGTTTATACACCGACTGGATTATATTTCTTAGGATTCATACATCATAAGAGGTATATCACTCAGTTTATACAAGAAAGGGGTATGGTGCAGAGGCACAAATGTAGTTTTACGGAATTTTTATTGATGACAGAATGCCCACGTACGTGGTTTATTAAGTCACAAATAAACCTGGTAAGAGAAGTGTCCAAGTAATTTTTTAACAAGAGGGCTACCTAAATGGCAGACACTTTTGTCTTGTTGAAATTGGACATACTGATAGGTGAAGGTTCAAGACGCCGTCTTTTCTTTGTGTGTTATTTCCTTTGGCAACAAGGAGTGCAGTGTTCCAGTTCATCAAGTGGTTGTGAGGATTATGGTGTTTTATGCTGAAACATGAGAGACGGAGTCTAAAGACTCCGTCTCTCATGTTTCAGCTTCATGTCGTTCCAGATCATGGTGCTGAACTCCTCTCCAGACTGAGGGACTGATTGCCTCAAATGCTTTTTCTCCAAGATAGATGGTCTCATTACATCATCCTTATTTCACTACTACACACTGCTCCCTCTGTAATAGACTGAAGAAGCCTACTGTGTGGGCGAAACGTTTCAACAATAAAGATACCCAACTGTTGCACATGTGTCTTAATCTTCAACTTAGTTCTTGTTTTGATAACCTGGCTCTTGCTGTGATAACCTTGTTCTCGATATGATAACCTGGTTCTTGCTATGATAACCTGGTCTTATTCCTCTATTTACCCTTCTCTGTGGGTTTGCTCCGGCATATTTACCTGGCCCAGGAAGCCCCTTCGCCAAGACTTGCCAGACGTTGCCTGGTATCTGGTACGTATTGTTAACTTGTATATTATTTCCTGTTAAATTCATCTTGTTAAAAGGTCACCAATAATATAATATATATATATATATATATATATATATATATATATATATATATATATATATATATATATATATATATATATATATACACACACACAATTTGCCCACTTGGCTTAATAGCTGCTACTTAGAGAATCTCCTTCACAATATGAGAATATTTCTAAGACATGTAATCAAATTATGATCATTAAAGTCATCTGTGTGACATGAAATGAAAATTGGAGGGGAAGGGTTGGCCACTGGAAGGAAGGAGAAAGGTTGCTTACTGGAAGGGAGAAGGAAGGGTTGCTCAATGGAAGGGAGGGCGGAGGGTTGTTCACTGGAAGGGAGGAGGAAGGGCTGCTCACTGGAAGGTAAAATGGCCTCCTGACGCGAGCCCTACTCATCATGTGTCGACCCACACGTTCTAACTTTTAGTCGTGTCACCGAAGACTTCCTCTCTTGACTTGTTTACCCTCGTAAAAATTAAATACCACATCATACGCTGTTAAGGACTGAGTTCGATTCCCGAGCAATGACAAGAGGTGTGAGCAAGTCTCTTACATCTGCATTAGGTGTTCAGAGGTAAACAAGCACCAGGGTGTTAGGAGACAGTTGTGGGTCGCATCTTGGGGAATGATAGTATACTCAGAGTTTTGTTTTCAAATGTGCTAAGGGAGGATAACAGCAGACGTAAGATATCGGCTGAGGTAAGATAACAGCAGAGGTAGGATAACAGCTCAGACAGCAATACAGCTATTACCTGAAGTATACCTGGAGGGTGTTCCGGGGGTCAACGTCCCCGCGGCCCGGATCAGGGCCTGATCAACCAGGGTGTTACTGCCGGCCGCACGCAAACCATCGTACGAACCACAACCCTGCTGGTCAAGTACTGACTTTAGGTCCCAGTCCAACTCTCTCTTGAAGACAGTCAGGGGTCTATTAGACAGCTAGGGTCTTAAATTGTAAATTAAACTGCATAATAAAAAAAAAATTACGAAGCTTAGTAAGAACCAACTTCAGCCTCGGCACTGTAGGGAAACAGTATTTATTTTCGGTTTAAGTCAAGTGTAGTTTTCGGATGAAGTCCCAATCACGCAGGAACTATGTAAGTCCTAGGTACACGTCAGTGTGTTTACCTGCAAACATTAATAAACAGACTGCAGCGAGGATGGAGTTAGTAGATCAGAATATTATTGTTACGCTCCTGTAGGCACGCCAAGAAAGGTTGGCTAGTGGGGGTTCAAGCCTATCGGCTACACGAGGGTCATTAAGGCTGCAGTAACCTCTTCACCGCCAGGCAAGAATACTTTAATCCCTAACTAAGGATTAAACAAAACTCTTAAATACACCTCTGGAGTCCCTTTGCCTCGGAGAAGTAAGTGAAATGTCTTCCAGGAATGGTCTAGGGACCCTTCCTAGCATCCATGTGTGCACTAGTCTTCTACCACCCCATATATATATATATATATATATATATATATATATATATATATATTAATATATATATATATATATATATATATATATATATATATATATATATATATTTTTTATTACATAATATGGTACAAAAGATTTAAGAGATACATTGTTGATATAAAGATGGCATATACAGTACACGAGGTGAGAGATACATGTCTAGTACATATTGTTACATGTTTGTCACTGATTATAATGCGAAAATCTCATCCAGCTCTTCCGAGCTGGGGCGTGTGCCCAGAATACAACATGCATTACCCCTCTGAACAGCAGCGCTGAGTCGCTGGAACAGAAAACTAGCTGCCCTGGGATCCCTAGTTACCCTGTTAAGTATTTTGCCCAGCTCCTTGAGGAACTTAGATGCACTCTTTCCCCATGAGCCAAGGGTCTCTGAGCCTATGGGAACAAACATATAATGATGGGCAAGTTCTCCATATTTTCTCGACTTCTGGGACTCCCTGAAGGTGGCAGCTGCCCCTCCTTCCTCCCTGGTGTATTGGAGATAGGTATCAGCCAAGGTAGATGCACATGTGTAGTCCCACACCACCTGCTTGCCGTCTGTCCAGGCTTGAAGGGTGATACCATCTGGACGCTTTTGGCTGCCATCAGATCTGCATAGTTGGGGTGGTTCCCTTACTGCTGGGCATCCGGCTTTTGTGAGGCTCCTCTTGATAATGTTATTAACCTCTTCATGTCTTGCAATCTTTCCCTCGGATTTATGACACACAAGACCATGGTACCCGAATCGGTCTGCTGCTTCACTGCCATAAATACACCTGTGTTCGGCGAGAATAGGGGCGGCAAGTCGAAGGGCAACACCAATGCGGATGGTCTGTGGGTCGAGGCGTGTGCCAAGGCTGGAGTTGGGAACAGCCAAAAGAAAGTCCCTGCATGAGGAGCTCTCACTGCAAGGAGGCGGGCTCTATCCTTCCCTGACACACTCTGAAGCATTGCTGAGGCTATATTCTCTACTATTGGCCATCCCAGTGCGACTGTTTGTAGTTCTTGGGGGGAGCAGGCTTGGTTTCAGAGCCTGTTAGGTTATCCCAGATCCTGGCTCCATCAACGAACTTTTGGTCATGGATTCCAATCGTGTCCCTAAGATGTTCAGGGAGAATTGCTGCTACAAGCCCTCTGGATGCAATGCATGAAGACAGGAAAGCAGGTAGAGCAATCTGAGATGACTTGCGGACACCAATGCCTCCTAGTCTGACTGGGAGTGTAGCTTGGTCCCACTGCCCATCTTCTAGAGTAAGGTTAAGTACTTTAGTAAAGATCTGCCTCAGGATACTGTCATATTCGTGCAGTATAGGGTTATCATATGAAGGAGCACATCTTAGGAAATATGTCAACCTGGGCAGACTCAAGCATTTTGTGAGAAGGTACAAGGCATCATGGGTGTCAAGATTGCCTATTCGTTGTTCCATTCTCCTCAATTCTTCCAGTTTCTTCCTGAGAATTGTGTCAATGGCATCGCTTCCCAGAGGTGCTCCAAGCAAGACACTATTAGTAGGGGCAATGACTGTTGCTCCTGGTAGTTTTGATAACACTGCATCTATCACTTGTTGATTGACTGAGATGATTTCACATTTGGATGGATTCAGGATGAGACCCATTTCCTGTCCCCGTGTCGTCACCTGTGTAAGATCATCTACAAGGGACTCCTTTGTACCTGCTAGTGTGCCATCATCCAGGAACCAGATGTTTAGCTCACTGGTCAGTCTTACTGTGATTTCCCTAACTGCTATACAGAAGAGAAATGGTGCGAGAGGGTCCCCTTGCTGGACACCCTCTGATGATGTGATTTCATGCTCTCCAAACAGGAGCATTGAATCCTTGCTATATCCAGCTGAAACAAAAGGGAAGAGACCTGGAAAATGTTCTTGTACAGCTGCTAATACTACGTCCCTTTTCAGGAGATTAAATGCATTCTTGAAATCTAATTTAACCACTGCATTGTCCTCAGGCAGGTTGTCGATATACGCCCTTGTTGCATGAACCGCTGCTTCACTTCCTTGAGAGACCCCAAAGCCAAGCTGGTTTGGTTGAAGCATGATGGCCGCCTCTGCGCGAATACTTCTGACAGCAGCTTTAGAAACGAGGCGGCGAAACGTGTTGCCCACTGCAATTGGCCTAATTCCTCCATCCTTCTTTTTAAGGGCACAAAGTGATGCTCCAAAAAAGAAAGGTTTAATCTCGTCAGGAATCAGACCAGCCAAGGAATTGCTGACGAACCTTGTGATCTCTGAAAGCAGTGTCTCTGCAATCTCCCCGATAACTGGATTAACCATTTCCTTTAAATGTTGTGGCCTTATTCTAGTGTAACCCCCAGCAGAGCCGGACGGGAATGACATTATAGCTTTGTAAATGTCCGAGTCTTGCACAATCAGTGGTTCCACAGTGGGAACAGAGGTGTTGGAACTGTTGGTACCCCTGGTTTCCCTGGCAGGGTGCTTTCCTCTATGTGCTTCAGCAGTGTCAGCATCCCTGGGGGCAACTGTATCTTCACTGGTGATAATTCTGATTGCTCCCACTGTGTTGCCCTCTTCAATTTTCTTGCTCACTTGGACTCTGATTTTTTCGCTGTCAGTGGAGTGAGTGGGGGTTCTGCCTCTCCCATTTTTGTGTTGATGGGGAAGGTGAATGAGGTTATCAGCTCTAGGAAAGTCTCTTAAGGATTTATATATATATATATATATATATATATATATATATATATATATATATATATATATATATATATATATATATATATATATATATATATATATATATATATATATATATATATATATATATATATATATATATATATATATATATATATATATATATATATATATTTTCAACACAAACGAGTGTTTAATCGTGTTGATCGAAGCAACGAAGAAGTGTATTAGCAACATGAACGGCAGTTGTTATGAGCTAGCGTCAACGGGTGTTATTTATAAATATAAAAGAAAGAGACAAAAACTAATGAGATAGCCATTAATTCACTTAGAAAACAGAATTAAATCCACTGAGCACCGCTGGCTGCCGTAAACAACGAAAACGGATGGATGGGGAAACTAAAGCTGAAAAAATAGTGTTTTCTCACATTTATTGCTATTCCTGTTTAACAATGGTAAAGTTCTGTTACTCTGTGATAACGCAAGTGCTTACTCAAAAATTTGAAATTAGTAATTGCCTGCCAAGTTTATATCTAAGTATAATGTTCAAACTAAATCTCACTAACACAGGGATTTTTATGAGTCTTATTGTGGTTTTGCTTGTTATATTCACTGGTAACCGGAGCTTAGCTTGTCCGCCAAGAGAAAGAAACTGTGTTGCAGGGAAAAGCTTAATTACAACGTTTCACCCAGGGCTCCAGGGCTTTATCAAGTGTACACGCACATACAGCAGCTTATAAAGGTAGCGTGCACATAGATCAGGCCTGGAGAAGGCAAGGTGGGGACAGTGACCAAGACGTCACAAAATATGTTAGCCATGTGATGTAGCATTGGATGATATTCTTGAAGTGGTCGTTTCCTAGGCGTTTGAGGTAAATGTTGACACTGACAATCCAGAGAGGCAAACCCTTCACCATACCATATTTCTCTTTACAGAGGTTGCCACCAAAGTTGAAGAGGTTAAACCTGGCACAAGATTAAGTGAGGTTCATACAGTATTGTTTAGGAAAAGAAAAAAAAGCAGATCATCTAGAATGGAGTTGCGAAGAAATAACCTGATCCATAGAGACCCAGATGAAGAAGAAGGGAATATCAAGGCTGGCGAGTTTTTTATTCTTGATGGGGAGTTGGTTATGCCTCAAAAGAAGGTCCCTGAATAGCTGTAGTGAGATTTGCTGCAGGTGCCCAACGGCTTAGCTAGGTGTATGGCTAAGACACCCACCGTATTAATAATGGCCTCCTTTTGTTATATGTAAATAAAACCTTGTTTTCATAGTTGAACAGATATTTTAACAAATAGATACATAATTTGATCAATGGACTGACATTATAAATATCTAAAATTGCAAACAGCTAGACAAGCAGAAAGTTATTTTTGGTACGCAGAGAAAAAGCGAGAAACTACTTTGAAGAATGTTTGCTTAAGTTTGTAGGAGATCTAAAGTTGGGCGGCATATGACGAACATGAAGGCAAGTCTGGCTGGCTGCATCCAGCCAAGTTACCCCTCTCAACCTCACCCGTCTCACGCCAGATGCTCTGTCAGCTTCCTGGGAGAACTCATTTAAAATTTTCAAGTCATAAAAGTTGATGCATAAATTTTGTATATTTTCATGTGTGTAAGAGTGAGAACGACGGCATTTGGCATATATTGTGGTTTGACTTTTTGAGACGTAATTGACCCTCTTTATGTGAATTATAATTTAGTAGAAACTGTGTCTGTTGTCGTAAATTATTCCTGTTTGTGAGTCTTCATTGACCTCCATATAGTTAGTAAGTTTATTCAGGTCCAGGTACACATAAATACAGTTACATATATTATCATACATATCAGCATATGTGTAGATTACCTTATATAAACCCACAAAATAAAGTCGGAGAAAGTGACTTATTTCCATTGGGGTCCTTGTAATAACTTATTATTTAAACCTTAAAAGTTAAAACAGGTAGGTGTAAATTTTTCATGTAGTTCATATACGTATTACTATTCTTTCTCCTTAGTAAGATTATTTAGGGAGAGGTACACATAGTGTGGGAGGTGATTCTTGAGTGTGGGAGGTGAGTCTTGAGTGTGGGAGGTGATTCTTGAGTGTGGGAGGTGAGTCTTGAGTGTGGGAGGTGATTCTTGAGTGTGAGAGGTGATTCCCGAGTGTGGGAGGTGATTCTTGAGTGTGAGAGGTGATTCCCGAGTGTGGGAGGTGATTCTTGAGTGTGGGAAGTGATTCTTGAGTGTGGGAGGTGATTCTTGAGTGTGGGAAGTGATTCTTGAGTGTGGGAGGTGATTCTTGAGTGTGGGAGGTGATTCTTGAGTGTGGGAGGTGATTCTTGAGTGTGGAAGGTGATTCTTGAGTGTGGGAGGTGAGTCTTGAGTGTGGGAGGTGAGTCTTGAGTGTGGGAGGTGATTCTTGAGTGTGGGAGGTGATTCTTGAGTGTGGGAGGTGATTCTTGAGTGTGGGAGGTGATTCTTGAGTGTGGGAGGTGATTCTTGAGTGAAAAAAAAATTCTCATTACCACGATCATCACCACCGCCACCACCACCATCACCACCCCCATCATCACCACCATCACCACCACCACCACCATTACCACCACCACCACTACCACCACCATCACCACTACCACCACCATCACCACCACCAGCACCACCACCACTACCACCACCACCACCATCACCACTACCACCACCACCACCACCACCACTACCACCACCACCACCACCACTACCACCACCATCACCACCACCACCATCACCACCACCACCATCATCACCACCACCATCACCACTACCACCACCATCACCACCACCATCACCACTACCACCACCATCACCACCACCATCACCACCACCATCACCACTACCACCACCATCACCACCACCACCACCACCACCACTACCACCACCATCACCACCACCACCATCACCACTACCACCACCACCACCACCACCACCACCACTACCACCACCATCACCACCACCACCATCACCACCACCACCATCACCACCACTACCACCATCACCACTACCACCATCACCACCATCACCACTACCACCATCACCACTACCACCACCACCACTACCACCATCACCACCACCACTACCACCACCACCATCATCACCACTACCACCACCACCACCACCACCACCACTACCACCACCATCACCACCACCACCATCACCAGCACCACCATCACCACCACTACCACCATCACCACCACTGTCACCACCACCACCACTACCACCATCACCACCACTGTCACCACCACCACCTCTCCTCCGAGTCATCATGGATACACATGTCCAACACCAGCTCAAAATAACTGTTTATTACCAATATCTTTTTTTTGGGTGGCTCCACCGCCTGACAATTAGACTTTCCAGGCAGACTAATTGACTTACCTCGACACGAGAGGGAAAATAAAACAAGAGAATGTTACAAACAGCTTTATATGGGGCGTTAAAAATTACACGCATTACCTGGGGTTAGTGTTTACCTGGAGAGAGTTCCGGGGGTCAACGCCCCCGCGGCCCGGTCTGTGAATAACACCCTCCATTTCAGGTCCATCTATGATATATACATCAATGAGGTGTGTATGTGGCACTGTATATACATGCGTGTATATCAGTGTATGAAGGTAGAAATTATAGAGATGGTAAAGCACTCAGAAAGGTAGCGCACTCAGCTCACACACTGAGAGTCCGTCTTTCGGTCCATGGTTCGATCCCCGGTACGGGTGGAAACTCTGGCTTTTTCCAAGACCCTACTGCCCCGGGAACTGCAGTAAAATATCCGGGGTGTTGCCAATGTGGGGTTGCATCCGGAAAACAAAATTAATCTAATTCCCGAAAAGCTCTATAACAAGAGGCATCCTTTTAGTATATCTTTACGTCAGCGGGGGCTACCATGTATTGTAAAAAATTAAAATTTTATTATTATTATTTTGGAAAATTTTATTGCATCAGTTTCAATCGTGGGTACTTGCTCACTGATAATTAGTATTTGTCCTTTTTTCACAGTGTTTTATACTAAGAGATTTATACACTGGGGTTTTTAACTAGAGGTGTATATCATTGAGAGGTGTATATGAGAGATGTGAAAACACTGGGGGGTATATACACTGAGAGTGTACATATATCAATGAGATTATTACACTGACACTAAGTCATTTTAGTTCATGTCACCAACAAATGTGTATTTCTCCCTTTTTTATCACAGGTGTGTGTGTTTGTGGGGTTTTGTGTGTGTGTGTGTGTTTTTGTGTTGTGTGTTGTGTGTGAGCTTGTTAACCATATTTTAAGTATGATTGACAGGTGGAAGAGACTGGATGAGGGCGCAGTCACACCAGTACAGAGGTTTATGAATAGGGATGACAGGAAACGGATGCCCGGAAACATGAACCAGGTTTTTTCATTTTTTTGATGGGGGCCAGGGCTAAGCCTTTACAAACAAAAAATCTAGCGAGCAGGCCTCCGCCCCATACACACATCTACGTGCCCCCCCACACACACACACACACACACGAAAAAAAACACACACTGCAGGAGGCCTTTTACCGTTCTCCAGGATTAGTAAAAAAATGGAAGACC